>BJFM01002224.1:8355-23010 GCA_016586285.1 Arothron firmamentum | reverse complement strand
TGTGTGTGTGTGTGTGTGTGTGTGTGTGTGTGTGTGTGTGTGTGTGTGTGTGTGTGTGTGTGTGGTAGTGGTGGTGGGGGGGATATTGCGACAAGACTGACCCATTTGAGTAAAACAGGCACTCAACAATGCATTCCTGAAACTAGTTCAACATGTAGGGTAAGTAGATGAGTATAAGGGCCACAGAGGATAACAAAAGAAATCGGGCACTTATTTACTAAATAGTATGTGTGTTTCTCTCTTTACATCTAATTAAAGCAATTCAAACCTAACATGTACGTGCCTCCGCTGAACCAGGTACCAAACCAGGTGGGATAAGTAAGATGCAATAGGGAAGGAGAAGAGAGAGAACTGTTTTTTTTCCTCAACATGTGCAACTCCAACTCCGCCAACGTTGACAGCCTACGCAAGAGTTGATCAAATCTCTTCGCCCTCTCTCTCTCTCTCTCTCTCTCTCTCTCTCTCTCTCTCTCTCTCTCTCTCTCTCTCTCTCTGCATGTTTGTAGGTGAAGAAACTGCAGGAGAGAGAGAGAGAGGCTCACTTTGCCTCCCCCTCTGCGCTACTTTGCCTCTCTGTGTCGCTGCAACCCCTCTTTTCCCAGGACACAGACATCTGATGTGGTGACATGTGAAGAGGCATAAAGCATGGCATGCAAAGATGGTTTCTGGCAAGAAGAAAGAAATGCTGACTTTCGCTTGGACCCTCTTCGACTTTTTCTGTTTGGCCACTTGGTGAGTCTCTCAGTGTGTCTGTCCATGGTGCTGAAACCAGATGCTCCCCTGACGCTGATATGGGGTGATCCTAATCAGAGCTTCTTTATTCCCAGTTTAAAGAAAACCTCTGGACAGACAAAGAACGATGAAAGGATTTATCCGGAGAACTTCACACACATTTTAGATCAACTTTTAGATGGCTATGACAACAGGCTGAGACCTGGATTTGGGGGTGAGTAAATTAAATTAAAGCATTATTTTTTGTTGATTTTTAAATCATTATTATTATATTTATATACAATTGTATGCATTTCAGTTAAAGAGATCAAGCAGACCATTGATTTGCTTAATTGGCATTTGTGTAAAATCTTTAATAACCTGTTTAAGTCTCATAATGTGTCATCCTGCTTTGTCTTCTCTAGACAACAGACTGAGTTACAGGAATCTGTTTATCCTTAATAAACTGTCATTTTGGAGGGTTTAAAACAAAACTCACTAGATTTGTTTTATTCACTCAATAGGTCCTGTAACTGAGGTCAAGACAGACATATATGTGACAAGTTTTGGGCCTGTCTCAGATGTTGAAATGGTACGTATACGGGTGTAATTTAAGCAAAATCCCATGTTTCAAGCAAAATGATGAGGGAATATTTTTAACGCCACTGATGTTTTAGAGGTTTTGGGGAAGTGCAGGGGCAGTGTGACAGGATTTGTCACGATCCCTGTCCCTGTCTTAGGAGTACACCATGGATGTCTTCTTTAGACAGACATGGGTGGACCGGAGGTTGATGTACGAGGGCCCAGTAGAGATATTGAGGCTGAATAACTTGATGGTGACTAAAGTGTGGACCCCGGACACCTTCTTCAGGAATGGGAAGAAGTCAGTGGCTCACAACATGACAGCCCCCAACAAACTGTTCCGCATTATGAAGAACGGCACCATTTTATACACCATGAGGTAGGGACGACTTCAAATCTGTTATCAGGCATAACAAACAAGGCTCCAATCCTAAACCTGAGTTACCCTTTAAATCCATAAGATATTTTAAAGTCTGGCTTTTGGGTCAATGAATGTAGAGAACAGAGAAGAAATGTTTTGTTTAATTTCATTTGAATCAATTAGTTGAAAAAAACATAATGTGACACCTTTTTTCTCAATGCCAAAAACTGGTTAGCAACTCAGTATTCCATCTTCTGTCGCTGCCCGTAATGTGCAAGGACAAGTCTGCGCCTGTACATGTTCCATTACAAACACTCGTGTGTTCTGAAACAGGCTGACAATTAGCGCTGAGTGTCCGATGAAGCTGGTAGATTTCCCCATGGACGGACATGCATGTCCCCTCAAGTTTGGAAGCTGTAAGTCCAGTGTGTTTTCCTTCATGTATGGTGTTAGCTACCTTCTTAACACAGATACACACTCTTTCTCACACACACACACACGGAAGCATAGGTCTGTACTATCCTGAGGCAGAGGATTTTGACCTTTTTTATTTTTTTGCTTCAGTTCACATCAGATTTAAAGTCTCTTCCTTGTGAGCAGAATGTTGTGAGGATGAAAGCGAGGGAGGGAGGAGGATGACAATAACTGGGGAATGCTGTTTTTGCCCTCTGCAATGTCACCACACTGGATAATTGATGGCAGATTGGGCAAGTTTAAAAGCAAACTTCTCATCCTTTTCTTTCCTTTCTCTTGCAGATTTAATTGTCAAATTGCTGCCTTTCTCTGATAAGATGCGCTTTAGCTGCTCTGTAGCTGCTCTGTTTGATAAACTCTGTCTGAGATAAGTCATTTCTGCTGACCAGTCGACCCAGTTTAAACAGTAACGCTGAGCTGCGGTTTCACTGTTCAGAATGGGGGATAAATGTTTAGGTTCTTCATTTAGGCACGTCTCCCACAGTTTATTATATTCCATTTTTAATATTACGGAATAAAGTAAAGTAATAGGAGTAATCCGATAAATCCTAAAGTTTCAGTATTTAAGTGAATATTTAAAGAAAAAATTGGGAAAACAGAAAAGATGTATTGGTTTTATACTTGAAAGACACATTTATTATGTTAATTACCATGTTGTGGTGCTATTAGGGTACATCATCTTTACACAGAGCTGGTTTGATTGGGTGTAGTCTGGTCATTTACTAAGCTTAAATAACCCTTAAAGCTCTAGTTTGGAAGAAAAAAAAACTACATCTTTTTGTGTACATAGCAGTCATGTCCAAGTGAAAGTTTTCATAAAGCGAGGTCAAAATATGACGCATAAATAATTAATGTAAAATAAAAAATCCTTCCATGTTATCTATCTGCATTTAATAACCACATTTAACAGGCGCAAAGCAAAATCAAAGTCTCCAAAACCACCTGGAGTTCAGTTAAATGTATATCAAATATGTAAATCTGCTGAGAATCATCATCTACTAACGCTGCGTGACTCTGAAACAAAGAGACCAAGAAGGAAGGATAACAAGGCACCATCGCTGAATGAGCCACACGCCAAAACTGTGCAAAGAGCATAGGCAGATATAGCATACATGGAACACCTAAACCACACGGGAACATCTGTGGCAAGTCTGGACTGGAAGTTTCACAACAAATATGATTGCTCAGTAAGTGATGTGACCGGCTGCCCACAGATGCCTACCCTAAAAGCGAGATGATCTACACGTGGACCAAAGGCCCGCAGCACTCAGTGGAGGTTCCTCCCGAGTCCTCCAGCCTTGTTCAGTATGATCTCATTGGCCAGACCGTGTCCAGCGAAACCATTCAGTCAATCACAGGTGAGGCCCTTTGTTTGAACTTTTGCCACCCTAAATGTTGAAAACTTTACTAATGAAAGCAACTCATGTTTCATCCTCTAGGTGAATATGTGGTGATGACAGTCTACTTCCACTTAAAACGCAAAATCGGCTACTTCTTGATTCAAACTTATATTCCGTGCATAATGACTGTAATCCTGTCCCAAGTGTCCTTCTGGATTAATAAAGAGTCAGTTCCTGCTCGCACCGTCTTTGGTAAGTGAACTCAACACATGTCTCGCCCCTCATAGCTTTTATTGTTTATGACTTCATTTCTTTATTCAGAGCTGAGATGTCTTTCTGCACAATGAAATCATGTTACATGAGTCATAAAGGAAATATAGAGAGCTTGTTTTTAATCTCTGGTTTGGTTTGAAAGGCAACAATACTGTCATCAGAGTGAAAGCATAGTAGTAATCATAGTGGAAAGATGATTGCTAGGTTACATCCTCCGCACGTATGAATGAATGTGAGGGATTCTGCCCTGGGAAACTTTTATCTTTCATACACATTATTTTAAAATGACATAACTGTGTGGCACTTTACCCAAATTGTGAAAACTGTAGCGTATTTTGTAATCAAAACAGTGACTTCACTTGTGGAACGAGAAATGAGCTGAACACATACTGTATCCACGCAGGCTCCTATGCTGTCACTTTGGAGTGTGTGTGTGTGTGTGTGTGTGTGTGTGTGTGTGTGTGTGTGTGTGTGTGTGTGTGTGTGTGTGTGTGTGTGTGTGTGTGTGTGTGTCATCCACAAGAGTTGTGTTTGCAGGGTACATGCTGCACCACCAGATGTGCCTTTGTGCTACAGAAACAATACCTTTGGAACAGGATCAGAGCCACACAGGACAGAGTTGCATACTGAAAGGAAGAGAAACTCATTTCTAGATAATTATAACAATAACTTTGAAGGAATTGGATGGCAACAACTTGACCTTGACTGTGATGCATCAGGAACACGGATGGGAAGACACTTTTTGCATGAAGACCTTTTTTCGCTGTCTGTCTGTCTGTCTTTAATATAGATAATGATATAATGAAAAGACTGATGGTTTGGGATATTGTGCTGTCTTAGTTTTTAGTTCAGTTACGATCCAGGCTGGTCAGGCTCTGGCAGACCAGTGGAGAAAAGACACAAGATGGAAATAAGATGGAAAATACACTATGCTGAACTAAATTATTCATCAACAACACAGTTACCGTTGTCCACTGCTGTTCCTCCACAGTACTGTACTGGGTATACTGCCTGGGCCTGCATGTCCTTGAAAGACACAGGTGGTGTGTGTGTGTGTGTGTGTGTGTGTGTGTGTGTGTGTGTGTGTGTGTGTGTGTGTGTGTGTGTGTGTGTGTGTGTGTGTGTGTGTGTGTGTGTGTGTGTGATGCTGAATCAGGATAGACCTTAATGAGAATCCAGGGTGTGGTTTTATCTGATGATGTTAGACACCATCAGTGCTCCACTGCTCCCGCAATCATGGAAAACACCAGAATGTGCATCAGAAAATGGCTTTAGACCAAAATATTTGTCTTTTGTTACATCTCATGCCTATGTCACAATACCATGGCTACAGACTTTTGATGTTTTTAATTATCTACCAAAATACTGAAGCCAAATCAAAGTCTCCCTCCCTCAAGTTTTAACTGAATGCATTCTTGGCCTTTCTGTGCAGAGGACTTTCAAGGCCTGCGTGGTTTTTTTCTCAGGTGACTTGGTTGCCTCCCAAAGTCCAAGAACATAGACATTAGCTTGATTGGAGAGAGGTTGGAGTGCGAGTGAATGGTGTGTGTGTCATGGTGACCTGCTCATGTTCTTTTTATCCATTAACTGCTGGGATAGACTTCAGCAACCCAGTTGACCCTGATTACGAATAAGTGGTGTTATACTACAAGTAATGTATGGATGGGTGTATTAATATATAAAGAAAATACACTTACTTTACACATTGTGTAAAGTATTAAAGTATATTCTTTTTAATATTATTCAATGCTTCTGTTGTACAGTGTTGACATTATGATTGCATTTTTTTAGATTTTTTTTATCGACCTCTCATTTTGGTGCAAGCTAATATGTATTCCTTTCTTTTGTCATTGAAGGCATCACTACTGTCCTCACCATGACAACGCTGAGCATCAGTGCGCGTCATTCGCTTCCCAAGGTCTCATATGCCACAGCGATGGACTGGTTCATCGCTGTCTGTTTCGCCTTTGTCTTCTCAGCTCTGATTGAATTTGCTGCTGTAAACTACTTTACTGATGAACAGATTAAACGTCCCAAAGGGAAGCTGGCCAAATGTCCTCCGGTACCTCAGACCACACCTGTGAAGGTCAAGGACACACAGGAAGTGCTCCAGGTGATGTTTGTTGCTGTGACAAATACTGGCTAGAGCCTAACCAAAATGTTGACACAGAATTACATAAATTACAGGGACACAAAGGATGATCTTTATGTAAATATGATTACATAATTACTTGCCTGTTATAATTTTCACGATAAAGGCCAGGTATCTGTAAATTTCATACTCATTAGTGAGTGACCTATATCATGACAGCAGCTATTAGTCATAGTGAATCTTATCTATACAAATTTCATTTAGTGACAGAAGAAGGTCCTTTTAATTTTCAGGTAAAGACTAGAACAGCCTGAATCTCAGAAATACTAATAAGGGTGACCACTAGATGGCACTGTTGTGAGTATTCCTTGAACCCATGACTGTTACGAAATTACATTATTGTTCTCATCGGTTTATATATGAATATTTTATTTTTAGAATAAAATAAAGCCAATTGACTCGTTCATAAAAACATATAGTTTAAAAAAAACTCCTTCAAACTGCCTTCTTTAAAATAAATAATACAAAAACAAATAATAAAAATCCTAATAATAAATACATAAATAAATTCATTTGACAGTGTAGTTGTCAATAGGCAAAGGACGGCGTTTGTAAAGATTTGTGCAAAATGGTGTAAAAAAAAAATTATGATATAAAAATACAGATAAATGGAGAAATCTCCTGTAGTCAGTCAGTTTTGGTGACTTTTACTCCATCCATGGACTGCTGTCTTAAGATCTACTCCTTGAAGTTACCAGTGTTATGAGGCACCAATGAAGCTTTTCTTGATTCAGTGGTGCAGTGAAACGTCCAAATTAAACTCTCACCAACACCCAACACCCAGTGAAACTAAATGAGCTGATGGCCCTGGTGTCAGTCAAAGATGTGTACATTTAGGAAAATGACATGTAACAAAGAAGATGTTGTTCTCTGAGAGATGGTATTATACTTTATCTTCATTCTCCAGCTCCCTAGTAATCTCCATCCTGCTGACGGCCACCTTAATTAGGATTTTTTTTTTTTTTTTTGCAGTTAAAGGGAACGTTGATGGATTATTCCTTTCAACTTGAATAAGCTGTTCATTGTAAACAACGCAGTAGTAATAAACAGAAATGCAAAATGCAAGGAAATGTATTTTTTGTGCTGAGAAGGAACAAAAGTTATATTGCTTTTACAACCTTACATAAAATTCAAGATTTAAGGAACTCCATTATTGTAACATAGCAACACATATTTTCCATTTGCCAAAATCATGCAAATGTGATGTTAAATGTCAGTTTTATGCAACTACATAACTAGTCATCAGAAATCAAATAAAAATAGTAAAAACAAACAAACAAACAAATCTTTGTAATTAACATTTAAAGTGCATTTACCAGGACACTGGAATTAAGTCCTGGCCCGCAGGACCTATGGCACTTTATACGTTTCCCTAACATATGTATACTTTATCATATCGTCTTGTTTTATTTTTTTTTAAATCTCTCTCAGCAGAATCCTGATACAAACCTAAGGAAACGTGTGAGTAACAGTTCCTACCAAGCCAGAAGTCAACAGAGAGCTCAGTCCACTACCAATATTTCAGGAATGGCTAAAGTGAGATGTTTGCAACCTCTTGCCAGTGGAGCGAACGGTAGTTCCTCGTCCCTCATTCACTCCAGCCCCAAATCTCTGAGCCTTCTCAGCGTGGCCTCCTCTTCTGCCCAGCTGGTGCAGAACATACCGCAGGCTGCAGCTTCCACACCAGATGTGACTGCCGGGAGGCCGCGGAACCAGAATGCCAACACTTCGTCTTTGCACCACTTGCTGGGACCCAAACTGGAGCGAGTCCAGATGATGGGGAACAAACTGGAGCTAAAGCATACCCCCTTTTCTCAGCCCTCCACTGCAGGAATCGATGGAACAAGCAAGATTGACAAGTATGCGCGGATCTTTTTTCCTGTGTCCTTTGGGGCTTTTAACATAGTCTACTGGGTGATTTATTTATCAAAGGATACGATGGAGGCCAAAGGTGGCTAAAGAGCCCCATGGCGAAAGAACTGAACAATTTTTCAGCATGAAGCAAATCAGGATTATGGAATTTTGCAATAAGATTTTTAAACTGTATAAAATTCCACCACAATGTCTTCATTCAACTTTCCTTGGTGTCCAAGTTCAGCAGCCATACTGGGAACAGCTGAAAGACCCAAGCAGACAAAAGAAGAAAATAGAAAAACCAAACATCGATACTGGAATAACTTATTCTCCTTTTATGCTACAGCTCACTTTAAAGACCTCCATTAGTAAAGAAAGATTTTTTTTCCCATTTTCCTACTTTTGTATAACACGCTAAATTCGAACTTTGTTTCGTGGAGTATCATTTTGAAATAAACTTGAACACTTTGTAATTTATTAGGATACATGCAATGATATTTAGTAATTATCGTGTTCTTTTTGAAGATATTTGAACTATAAGGTTTGTTGCTTCATTGCCAAAAAGATAAAGTATATGACGCAGAGTTAGTTCTGACTGTATGCAGCGTAGCTTTAATAAAGTATCCAATGAATCAGCTGGCATTCAGGAAGATGACTCTTTCTACGTGCTCCACAGTCAGGTGATGTGCATTCCACATTAGATCCTTCAGCCTCTGTTAATTGTGGCAGGTAGAATGAAGTTAATTAGATTTGCACCAGCTATAAAACAGCCTGCAAACACACTAACAAAATGGTGGAAAAGATTTTCTTGAATAACTGGGTCTGCGTCTGGAGCGTTTGCTGCTGAGCTCTTTGTTGCTCTCTCTGGATACACAGAGATTAATTCAGCGACTCTCAACCAGGCAATCTAGAGGTTCATAGCGACCTATTTGGGTCCAGAAATCGATCACGCCAGAGTATTCAACTCACTGTCTCTCAGCCATGTCTGTCTGGCTTTTGATGTTTTCAAGGTCATTATCTTGCTGGAGGGTTGAACGTCTCCATTACTGTAGCTGGCTGGTTACCTGAATAAGATTGTCCTCAAACATTACACACTATTCTGAAATATTCATGTTAGCCGCAACATTCTGAAATCTTCCAGGACCTGCTGCTGGACCTGCTCTTCCACGCTCCCACACTAACACTTCCTTCAGTTTGCGGTGCTATAATGAGGCTGGGACTGCACAGAAGCCCCTGGAATGTTTTCTGACCCTTTCACCGCTTTTACATTTTTTATGTGACCATTCAAACACTCACTTTAAAAATGAAAAGGCTAACTATTGCGCTGATGTAAATATGTAGATGTTTGTTCGGGCTTTAGTTGAAGCACCTTTGACACCAGTTACAGCCTCCAGTCATCTGGGAATGGTACAGGCCAGATGATATTTGCTTTCCTCCAAACATGATGTTTGGAATTGAAACAGATTCCAAGATCTTTGAGTGCAGATCGCTCCGTTTGATTCTTGTCGCAGCCTTCTTCACATCAGTAGAATCACCTCAGTATAATCCTGTCTCTGAGCTCCGGAGGTTGCACCTCCTTTTACTTTGATGTACATTGCCAGCAAACTCCAATCAAGGTGTGGAAACATCTCAAAGATTAGAGGGAAATGTGAGACCAAAGAGTCTAAATACCTGTGTCAATAGAATATGTTAGCTTTTATTTTACATATTTGTAATTATATAAAATAAAAAATATTATATATAGAGTTTTATAATTATGAGGTGTAATGATTATAGATTAACAACTAATATATTTTATATAACAAAATTTTAAAAAATAAAGAATTTAAGGTACATTGTAATAATTTATTTACTATTATTTTGATATTAGGAGGCCATTTAGGAGGCCAATCAAAATCCACCACTGGATCAACATCCCCTTTGACCAAAGTTAGATCTCTGCATGCAACTTGTTTAGGTTTTGTTGAAGATGTTTCGCCTCCTCTCCAGAAGGCTTCTTCAGCTCTGAGATCGCTGGGGGCGGAGCTTGAAAATATTGTGGACCATTAGCGTGCTAATGATCTGGGTGGTCACCTGAGAGTCGTTGGCAGGGTCGTTGACTTAGTTTCACTTTCGGTCTCTTTCGGTAGGTCAGCGACCCTGATGGGCGTGCTCTGTTCTTTGCTGTAGTCTGCTGGGGAGGCAGCATCGGAATCAGCGACACCAACAGACTGAACAAACTGATCAGGAAGGCTGGCTCTGTGATTGGCTGCAAAAGGGACACCATGGAAGCTGTGGTGGAGAGGA
The DNA here is from genome assembly GCA_016586285.1 of Arothron firmamentum. NCBI lineage: Eukaryota > Metazoa > Chordata > Actinopteri > Tetraodontiformes > Tetraodontidae > Arothron > Arothron firmamentum. The sequence goes on along the minus strand of BJFM01002224.1, from coordinate 12,977 downwards.
GGACGCTGAACAAACTGTTATCAGGTTCTGGATAACCCTGACCACCCTCTCCACCTGCTACTGGACAGGCAGCGGAGCGCCTTCTCAAACAGACTGATTTAAAGACCACAAAGACAGATACAGGAAATCTTTCCTGCCCAGTGCAATAGGTATTCTACACCTCCGTCTGTCTGAGACTCTCAGCTCTTCATGTTGGGATATGCTCTGTCTGTTTAGCACTTTCAAGTTGCACATTTTCTCGATTTGCACATTTTTCATGTAGCACATTTTGTTGTAGTACTTCAATCTTGCTGCTGTAGCAAAGTAATTTCCCATGTCTGGGATAAATAAAGTACTTCTCTCCAGAGTGAGAAGGTCAAGGTCAAACAGCGCGTTGTTCTTCAGCAAAGCCTCAACACGGAAAGAAAGACGATGAAAGATGTCTCTCATACCTGCAGAGTTTAGGAGGAGTAGCGGGATGTGAGCCAAGACAAGATCAGGATCAGAGGAACACCATGAGATCAGTGGCGATGACGACATCTTTGTCCTGCTAACCATCGCGCAGGCAGTTCAGGACAGACGAGTAACATCAACAGGAGTAGAAGACTACAAATAGAAGAGAAATATAGACAAGAAATTGCTCAGAGAGACTTTCCACATGTACAGTTGCTCCCTGGAAGCATCACAAGGGTCCAAAACGGCCTGAGTGACCTCTGAGCTGAGCAACATCACTCCCTTCTGTTGGTTGGTTTGTTTAGCAAAATAAAACAAATCAATGTGTGTGTGTGTGTGTGTGTGTGTGTGTGTGTGTGTGTGTGTGTGTGTGTGTGTGTGTGTGTGTGTGTGTGTGTGTGTTACATACATACATCTAGAAATGCTCACTGCCACCTTGAACCACAACAATCATGCTGGGATATTTATCATCTTCAAATTTCTAGACTGTTAAGAGTCTGCGCTTGTAAATATCCCTCAGAAGTCTTACGGCCCATTCTCAATGAAATAAAGTTCAACTCAAAGTCCTTATGGATAATTAGCAACTTTAGCTATGATGTTCAAACAATAAAATAACTTTATAATCCGCAAAAACTTCGTAGTTCAATAAATTCAATAATCAAAATTGCATGGTAAAGTTTTTTTTTAATTGTTGGATTTGTCGAGAATTATAGTTACTTTACTCCTGAGCCTAAAGAGTATAAATTATTTATTTATTTGTAAGTTTGAGAAAATCTGTAAGTGGACATAACCGGACGCTGAGCGGCGACACAAGCGTACATACGTAAGTTTGGGACGCGCCCGCTGACGGAGTGACGCGTTTCAGCCTCGGCTATGATGGCAGCCGCGGGTTGACGTCGATACACTGAATAAACAGTTTCAAAGTTAGCGGAACCCCCCGACATATTAACGTAGAACAACCCAACAGTTTTCTGATAGTGCACAAAACACGATTTGGGGAACGGTAAGTTGACGGAGCTACAATTAGCTTTGCAGTTCAACGTGACACCGAGTGTGTGTGTGTGTGTGTGTGTGTGTGTGTGTGTGTGTGTGTGTGTGTGTGTGTGTGTGTGTGTCTGTGCGCGCGTGCGCGCGTGTGTGTTCCATGTCCTGCCCACAGTTTCATCTGCACAGTTGTCTGTCTTCACACGGGGGTTCAAACATAGCTCCCCACCCCAGAGTCTCGACCCACCGGCTCTTCTGTGCTGTTTGCGGGCTGTAGCCGGCTAAATGCTACCTAACCTAGCTAGCTGCGGAGACTGTTGCCGTAAAATCCCTGCGACGGGCTCCGGGTCTCAGTCAGCAGCCAGGACCACCTCACCGTTCATGCACAGCAGGTTTTTAGGACAAAAGCTGGTGACGGTAGTTAATGGTTGCAAGTTATTTAAATCCACATGAGCGGAGCGGGTGTTTTGCAGCAGTTGATATTGCAACGCTGAAGACTGTTGTCCGTGTAATTTTGCAGCCTGTCCATGTACTCTGAGCAGCTGTCAGGAAGCTTCTGACTTTATTCACATTGTCTCTCCTGAAGTGGCACTATGCCCGCCGCTACTGTGGATCACAGTCAAAGAATATGTGAGGTTTGGGCCAACAACCTAGAGGAGGAGCTGAAGAGGATTCGGCATGTGATCAGAAAGTATAACTACATAGCAATGGTGAGTGACGGCTGATCTGGCCCACAGCTGACCTGCACGCCCACGCTTCTGTTGTGCATAAAGAGAAGCTGCCTGTCTTTTTCCAGGACACTGAGTTTCCAGGAGTGGTAGCCAGACCCATCGGAGAGTTCAGAAGCAATGCCGACTATCAGTACCAGTTACTGCGATGTAATGTGGATTTGCTCAAGATAATCCAGTTGGGACTCACATTTATGAATGAGCAGGGGGAATACCCATCAGGGACATCGACATGGCAGTTCAATTTTAAATTTAACCTCACGTAAGACATTTCCAGTCTTTCTCCCATTTTTGTGGCGTCCATCACATGTCCTGTTGGCTGTCCTTGTTAAAGCTTACAAAGATTTTGAAACTCATTTCTTTGATCAGGGTGTCTACATCCTGCACCCACTGTCTTTATCATCATTTATGCTTGCAGTCGTCTAATTTGTGCGTGTTTGTGTGTCCCTAGTGAAGATATGTACGCACAGGACTCCATCGAGCTTCTCACCACTTCAGGGATCCAGTTCAAGAAGCACGAGGACGAGGGGATCGAGACGCTGTTCTTCGCAGAGCTGCTGATGACCTCCGGAGTGGTGCTCTGCGACGGCGTCAAGTGGTTGTCTTTCCACAGGTATGATGTGTGTCTGCTGCTGGCACCTGAGATGGACGGTGGCTCCTTGTCGCACTTTTATTCCAGGATCAGGGATCACGTCAGCGCCAGTCGGTGTTCTTTTCAAGTTACTGTCTCATCTGTCTCGCAGCGGCTATGACTTCGGATACCTGATTAAAATCCTGTCCAACGCCAACCTGCCTGAGGAGGAGGTGGACTTCTTCGAGATCCTTCGCCTGTATTTTCCGGTCATTTACGATGTCAAGTACCTCATGAAGAGTTGTAAAAGCCTGAAGGTTAACCAGTTTCTCCAAAGCACTGGTTTTCTTCGTCTATGCTCCTGTCCTTTCACTTGGAACGCGACATAGACGTCGGTAACTGATGATGCCTGGCTTTTTTTTTTTTTTTTAGGGCGGGCTGCAGGAAGTGGCAGAGCAGCTGGAGCTTGAGAGGATCGGACCGCAGCACCAAGCCGGCTCGGACTCTTTACTCACAGGCATGGCTTTCTTCAAGATGAGAGAGGTAGGCAGAGAGCGTGCAGGACGGCTTCAGACAGACGGGACTGTCATTTTAAACATTTGACACCCACGCGTTCAGATAATGAACTCGCTGCACGCTTTAGTGACCTTTCCATTATTTTTCCTCCGACATTGAGACACTTCAGGTAGCTGTCCTCTCAAACCAGCGAGCATGAGGCTGGGTTTATCCTGCCATTAATGGGCTTTAAGAAGGATGAACCAATGATCTCACCCATCGAGATTATATGCGGAATGCATGTCTGTCACTGGAACGAACGCTCTCAAGACACGTTTTTCAACAACCTTTCTAAACGAAAGCAGCAAAGACCCGGCAGGCATAAGTGATGTTAATGGCTGCTGGTCCTGGAAAAATGGTAAAAAAAAAAAAACAAAACAAACAAAAACTACTATGTGTGGTATCAGTGAAAAACTGCTTCATACCGTTTTTTTGCGTAAAATCCCTGAAATCTAAGAAGGGAAATGTTTATGGATCACCTTGCATGTTGACCCACAGTAACCTTGCTTTTCCCCGCAGATGTTCTTTGAGGACCATATCGATGATGCCAAGTATTGCGGTCACTTGTACGGCCTGGGCTCCGGCTCGGCCTACGTACAGAACGGAACAGGGAACGCGTACGAAGAGGACGCCAACAAGCAGTCGTGACATGGCTCCGGGATTCTTCTTCTGGGTTCAACACACACCATGACTACGGCACTGAAGCCAGGCTTTGGATGCTAACCATGGAAGACCAACCCACTTTGCTGCTTGTCATGGGCTCTTCTCACCACACACACCAGTTAATATCATGGCCCACAGATGTCCTCATACATGTTCCTGCTCGCTGCATGTGTGTGTATGAGTTAAACCTTTTATTTCTACAGTGATAGTGGCAGTTTGGTTAGATCACTTTCATTTATCCTGGTTGTGAAGATGAGGTTTTAGTTTTCCTAAAAAAAAGATGTTCTGTAGAAGATGTTTTGCACTTTAAAGCTCTAACCTGATTTTATATGGAAAGCTCAAAGTGTGTCTGCCGCCTCTCTCTTCTTTGTTGCCTTCTCTGTGTTCCCGGTTTACATAGCGGACGTGTAAACCTCTCACAACAGCAGCTCTCACCACATTTAGCCTTAAGATTAGCAGTTTTCTTATCTTTTAAACTTTTATTTATCGTGTTGGTGATCTGATAACGAACAGATGAAACACAACCCTGCAGCCTCGGCCTCCGTCGTTGAATCTTTACAATGAAAACAGGAAATCTCAGTCAATCTGTTTATATGCACATTGTTCATACAAAGCTTGTTTGTATTAACCAAAAAAAAAAAAAAAAAAATGTGTGAATCCCTCTGAGATGTCTTTATGAATCAGCCCGG
>BJFM01002223.1:78249-105503 GCA_016586285.1 Arothron firmamentum | reverse complement strand
CTTGTGTCTGTGCTTGTTAAGGAAGTTTGCCAGCCTATAGTCTCACCACCGCTCATGCCCCTCTGCTCCTTCCATCCTAATGAAACAGAAGTCTGCAGTTGTTTGTCGCACTGGAAACTTTATGCAACCCAACCCCCCCACCCACCCACCCCGTCAGCCTGTTTTAGATGTTTGGGGAACGCAGGAAACGGATCCCAACACAAGCGCCCTGGCGAAATACGAGAATTATCAATTGCGTTATTTGGGCGTAAGCGTTTTCCCTGGGCTGGTCTGGGGGATGCTGGGTGTGTGACAACGGATCAGATTTGGAATTTTACAGCAAGGTGTAATGTGGAGGGGAAGCAGGAAATGGATCAGCACTGACACATCCGTACCGTAGGTCATTTAAATACTCAGATCTGAGCGCAAAGCATCCCGGTTTGCAAAGGAAGAGTCTTGCACTTGGTGAAATGATGCTCAAATGATCCACATGGATGCAATTTTTCTTTATCTAATTATTTTGTAAGAAGAATACTTGCATAACTTCCATCTTCCTTCCACCTGTACCTGCTGGATTGCTTAACTTGCACCACTAACTCCCTCTCCCGCCATCCCATATCCTCTTCCTGGGTGAAGCGTTTGTGATGGTTGAATGGGTGTTGCTTAATATAAACCAGCACCACGTCGGAGTGTGTGTTTACATGGCAGAAGGAGCCAATGGGAGGAAGCTGACCGGGCCAGCTGTTGTTCACATAAGATCGCGCGTGAACAGACACACACACGCACGCACGCACTTGAATGCAGCAAGGAGAGAGCAAACCTATTACGTGACTCTGATCGTCAGAGGCATGCGAGTGTGTTGTGTTTGTGTGTATTTCGAGATGCATACTGGTGACTGGCAGCTCTAATTCTGGCTGTCTGATTTCCTGTTCTTATTTTACGCTGTCACATGTTGCCTATGTTGCACACTGAGAGCACTCTTTGATATGCGTGGAAGTGTGTGTGTGTGTGTGTGTGTGTGTGTGTGCGCGCGTGTGTGCGCGCGCTCTTTTCTTTGCCAAGCCTCTCATGTGTGCAGCAAGCATTCACTGGAAATCTCACTTGCGTTTCAAAAGCCTCTTCCCAGGTCCTTTGTACTGTAGACAGAATATTAATTTCATGCTTTGCTGACTGTGAAGTTATTGTCAATAAGAACAGGCAATTGGCTCACGGAGGTTACATAAATAATATTATTGAATGGCAGGATCAATGTCGGAATCTTAAGACAGGATTTACAGTTGCAAAAAGGCCTCACCCTTTTGCCAAGCTGCCAGGGTAAGTGGTCAGGGATTTACATCCAAAAATGACTTGGACATTGACACCTTACCCTTCTGTATGCATTGCTTCTGAAAGCCAGCTGTTTTTTTTTTTTGTTTGGGTTTTTTTTTTGCTTTTTCCTTGTGAAAAAACTTTAAATACAATATCACCGTCTTTTAATGGGTTTGTTAATTCATTAATCCCTTTTCTGCTAATTGGTACCTAATCCTAATCAGGGTCACGGGATAAGGTGGAGGCTGTCCTAGCATTCGCCTTGTGAGAGGCAGGAATCCACCATAGACGCGTCAGCAGTCTAGGAGAGGAAATATGCGAAATATGGCTGAAATCGCAATAGCTTTTTAGTATGCAGAAACCTCCATCTTTTAAAAAAAACCCAGCAAAGACAATTTAAAATGCTTTGATCAGTCCTCAGTGTTCTCCATGCTATCATTAACTATCATTACTTTGAAACAGTAATTCTATTGTCGCTGCTTTTATTAGAAGTATTAAACGGGTATTTGCATGGTGTAGAAAACCCTGTACCGCAATCTGGCTCATAATGCGGCTATAAATGAAATGTTGAATGTGATCTGATATGATGTGATTGCAGCCGGCCTGCAGTGTCCTACAAGGTCAGCCTTGACCCCGTCCAGAGGCCTTTGGATATAAACTGGCACAGCATCAGTCCTTATTGTCCAGCATCAGGGCCTGGCCTTACCAAAGCTGTGGAGGCTCTTTAAGGCTTAAATGCCAGTCAAAGTTATGCAGTCAATATGGGGCCAGTGACTTTTAGTCAGTCTTAACCTGTACATCTTCTTCCACTGTCCTTTATTCTGGCTTAGGACAGCATGTCCACAAAGTCCCCACAGAGCTTATCCTCAAATCAGAATGTGCTGAATGTGTGGTCAATGAATTAACATGTCTGTATCCTTCATCTTTATCCTTACTGGAGTTTAAAACTAGATTTACCCAGCGCAGTGACATACAGCCGAGGAGGAGAGAACGAAAGACCGCACATGCCGTCAGGCAGCAGATGGGCCATTTTAACACAGGACGTTTTCAGCAAACACCCTTTTAACCTCTAATGATCACGGTGTTGATATCAGGGATTACTGTGGAGCTCACGGCCTGCTTCGCGTTTGTCATGTGTGTTTGATGGGAAAATTTGTATGTGTGGACCAGTTGACACAGTTTTCCTGTCATGGTGTCATATGTAGTGCATGTTTTAGGGGAAAGATCACTAGATCAAAATATGAGTAACTAAAATAACAAAAACGGGCTTTGGCTTTACATTATTATATACAGTAGTATGAAAAAAATATGGAAACTTTTTGGAATTTCATGGCTTTCTGCATTAATTTGTCATAAAATGTGATCTATTCCTCATCTAAGTTAAGGGTATATCAACAAATATAAAGTACCGAAAATAATAACAAAAAGGAAATCTTTTATGTCTTTATTTAGAACAGCTAAAAAAACTTTATTGTGTTGGTGGAAAAATTTGGGCAACTCTTGTGCAAATGACTTTGAACGACCCAACTGGAGTCAGACATTAGAATACTTGCAGCCTCGCTAAGAAACTTAGTGTGAAGTTGTGAATTACGGCTACTCTGGTTGATAAAAAAAAAACCTCAAACAGTTTGAATTTTAAATCTTTTTTAAATTTGCCAAGAAAGAGCTCTCAGAGGATCTACGATCTGTCCAATCACTGGCGACCACAAAAATGGAAGAACTGTTGCTCCTACTCTCCTACTTTGAACTGACACTTCTTTCAGTTCAATTCTTATTATCTTATATTCCTATTGTGCCTTTCTTTTTTTTTTTAATTTAAAATGTTCAGAGTGAAGGGAATCCCAGAGTCAAATTCAAAAAGGAGGAGCAGGAGGGGATGATGGATTCCCAAATGTAGATACTGTATAGATAGATAGATAGCCAGCCAGCCAGCCAGCCAGCCAGATCTGTACATTGAATATCAATAAGAGATGATATTATATTTCGGAGCAAATCTTCATGGAACATGTGACCAGACATCCAATCACCCTTTGCTGTCTGCTGCTGACTCCCTGCAGGTGATTTATTCTCTGAACATGAAGAACGAGGAGCAGGAGGCAGCCTTGGAGGCCCTGAGCTATGCCCACCACGAGGAGCTGCACCGCATTCTGATGGAGACGTGCCACGAAGGAGAGGGGTCAGCGCTGAGGACACGCCTCCTAGATCTGCAGGAGTCTCTGGAGGAGCAGCATCGAGTTGGTGCCCAGGTGTGTGTGTGTGTGTGTGTGCGTGTGAGTGAGTGAGTGAGCACTAGATCCCTGATTAATTGACCTCATTCAGGGTCACATTGTGTATAGCTGTAATTTAATGTGTAAACTCCCAGTGGGATCAGTAAATCATACGTGCCCCTGGTGTGACCCATCAGACGACCTCCGTCAGATAACTTATTACTTCATCAATTTTCATAGCAATTTTGTATTTTCTACACCTGAAACATGATGAAACATCAGCCTCAAACATTTATTTTGAAATCTTCTGCCGTCTTCAGGTTGGTTTGATGCACTGTACAATTTCTCTTTTTAGCTGTTGGTTTTTTTTTTTCTTCAGTTGCCTTGAGGATCATGTTATCAAAGAAGCATTAACACCTTCCAGTAAATGTACCCTTATGTGAGGGCCGTTTTAGAACCGCTGGCTGTTTTTAATGACCACAGAGGTCTCAGTATTCGCTGCAGCGCAGTCAGGATGACTGAATTGAAACATTTGCTCGGTACGCAGGCGTGGTCTCGTGTACTTCTGCAGTACATACTTGGACAGTTGTACTTCGAACTTCAAACTTTTCATCACTAGCCGAGGTGAGAGCTAGTATACTTCAGGAAAATTGGTGCATATTTGGCAGGTTGCAGACTTAATTGGAACTGGGACCGAGTATGCACATGAACAAATGGCTGTTGTGTGTATTATTTAAATCCTGGCATTAAATCTTTTCAGCAAAACTATAATTTCCAATTAGTATTGGATTCAGGAAATTTTTTTTTGTTCTTCATTTGTTTTTACAAAAAAGTCAATTAACTCCAGATGGTATTAGTCATTTTTTACATTTGACATTTTTTGAAGAAATGAATAATTAATCCAAACTTGTCCCCCGAAAATAAAAAATCTATGATCTGTATTTGGATGCTAAGCCACAGAGGATGGATGTGAAGTAACACATCCTTGACTCTGTGCCTCCAGGTGCAGGCAGACTTTGAGTTCTTTCGTCTCCAGGCAGAGGAGAGGGAGCGTGAAACCGAGGCAGAGCTGAGGAGGGAGTTTGAGGAGAGGCTGCAGGCTGCGGAGGAAGAGCTTCAAGAGGCCAAGGTCGACATTAGCGATGCCCAGGAGGAGAGCCTTCGTTTGGGCAAAGAGCTCGAGAAAGCTGGGGAGCAGATTCAGGAGCTGCACACCAAATGTCAGGAGCTACAGAAAGCAGTTGATGAGGAGAAGCACAGCAAAGAGGAGCAGAGACAGCAAGAAGAAGAGGAGAAAAAGAAAGAGGAGGAGGTGGCGAGAGAAAGGGAGGATTTAGAGGAGAAGCTAATAGCACTGTTTGAGGAGGTGAAGGCCTTGAAAGAAGAGAGAGGTCAAGCAGACGAGGAGAAGAGGAGAGCCGTGAGAGAGGAAAGGGAGCAATGGGAGCAGAGGCTGAAGAATGTCAGCAAAGAGAAGGATGACATGAGAAAGAGGATGGAGGCCGAGTGGAAGCAGGAGCAGCAGAGGTGGGAGGAGAGGGAGGAGGAGGAGAAGAAAGGATTACACAGCGCCCTGCGAGAGCGAGTGAAGAGGGCCGAAGCAGAGGTGGAGAGTCACCTGGAGAGGTTAGCAGAGAGTAAGAGAAACACGGTCAAACTACAGGAGCGAATACAGGTACACACACACACACACACACACACACACACAAACACACATGCACATGCACGTGCAAGGTTAAAGGCAAATTCCAGTGCAGCATTAGAGGAAAGGACAGCGAAACGTTGCAGCTTCCTGTCTCCTGCGCCAGCTAATGATGGTGCTGATGGGAAAGGGGGGGTGCGAGGAGGTGATGCCTAGCTTGTCTAAACACAGGCTGCTCTGTGCAAATGCTATTCACCGTGCCGGCTATCTTAGGGTGACCAGATTTTCACAATTAAAAACTGGGACACAATTTTTTTTGCTAAAAATCAAATACGCGACAAATTCTCATCAAATATCAAAAGAGGTTTTGAGGTGATACAACTTGTAAAACATTTACTTGCTCTCTCTTTGTTAAGAATAATAAATTATTGCTAGTGGCACAAGAAAACATGGCCACTAAAACAGAGAAAAACATCTACCATTTTAACATTATACTGTTTTGAAAATCCAGATGTAGTGCACAAAGAAAATAAGTACATAACGCATACTCTTAGATTATCTTTCTGACCCTTAGTATTTCACCGTGGGTTGAACCTTTTTCAGGAAGCTGGTTTGCAGTGATCCTTTCATAGAGCTTTCAAGGGGTCCAGTCCCATGTGGTTTCATGGACCAATGAGCATCAAGCTACAGACATGCAGAGAACGGTGGAGCATTTTAATTGGTTCAGATTACAGATCGCTATGACAACTGTTTGATTGACATACAAATGGACCAAAGACAACGAGTTCCAACCGGAATGCACCGTCATGGCCTTAAATGACTTGCTACCATTGTGTAGCCGAAGCAGAGGTGCAGAGGTACCATTGTGAGTGTTGTTTAAAAAAAAAAAAAAAAAAGAAAAAAAAAATCGGCTGGGACAAAACAATGGGGCTGTTGAAATCCCCTGGGACACGGGACACAATACTCAAAACCGGGACTGTCCCTGGTCAACCGGGACGTCTGGTCACCCTAAGCCATCTGCTAATAAATAGTTTCAGTAGGATAGATTTGCTGCACCACCATCTTTACCACCTTTTGAGCATTAAGAAACCCTACGAGATCTGGCACCAAGCTGACGCAGGCCTTCATGCACACCATTAAATATTGGCAATGGGGCGAGATAGCTCACAAATCAACTGACTCTGGTTCTCTCACACCTTCTGACAATTTTCATCAGCTCTTTAAGGTTTTTTTTTTGGTGCCTTTTCGCCGACCCTACAGCGCATCTGCCCCGCTTACTTGCAATTGTGCAACGCTTTTTGCCTCCCTCTCCAGGACCTGGAGGAGGAGCTGGAGTTGGATCGGAGGCGTGTGTCTGAGGCAGAAGGCGTGGCCAAACGCGCAGAGGAGGAGCTTGCCGTCGCCAAGGAGAGGCTGCTACTGCAAGAGGATGAGCTGCAAAACCGAGCCGGTACGTCCGTCCGTTTGCCCCCAAGTGCCTGGAATGGTCTTGTTCAACTAAGTTTGGGTTTCCATAATTCATTCTGAAATTTTCTTCATTCAGTCCATTTTCTTCATTCAATCCATTATGATATCGAAGCAAAGAGTTATGTCCTTCATTCTATTTTACATAATATAATTATTTAGGTTTCATTCTGTAAATCTGTTTGACTTCTGTCGTGCGTCATCCATGTTTGATGCCAATTCTGTACTATTGTCTCGTGTGTTTGTGTGTCTCAGAGGAGCTGCTGAATCGCCGAGGCTGCGAGGTGTGTGTTTGTGCCGAGGTCGAGGAGCTGAGGAGCCAGGTGAACCGTCTGCAGAGCAGGAATCGAGAGCTTGAGCTGCAGAGCAGCGGCCGAAACAGCGACCATGCCCGGCAGATCCGCCAGGTCAAGACACGAATCACACCACATTTTACACAAATCCCACAGAAATCTTCAAATATTGAGTCACGAAATATTATCAGATGTCTGAAAATGTTGAAAGCAATGTTTCAGTAGAACAGTTGGACATTTGATAGGGCATTTTATACCCGAAGTCCAGAATCGTCGTACTACGCTAAGTAATAAATAAATTTCTAAGGAGATGCTGACTAATTGCTGTGTGTTGACAGCATGCGGAGGCCCTCTCCAGCCTGCGTTCAGAGATGGTTCGAGCCCAGACTGAGGAGCTGCGTCGCATTCAGAGGCACGCGGATGATGAGAGGGACAAGCTGCACAGGGAAATGGAAAAACAGAGAGAACATCTGCAGAGGGAAAGAGACCAAGAGAAGGAGCGGTTTGAGAAGGACCGAAACAGGCTGCGTAGAGACAGGGAGGAGGAGAAGGAAGCGATGCAGAAAGAAGTGGAGGACATCAGACAGTGCATCAGGAAAGAAAAAGAGGAAGAGGTCGAGCGTCTGCGGAAGGAGCTGGAGGTGGACAGGGTTCGCGTTCGGTCCCAGTTGGACAAGAGCATTGAGCAGGTCGAGGCGGAGAGAGCGAACGTGCAGCAGAAGCTGGAAGAGGAGAAGAGGAGACTGGTGGAGAAGGCCGAGGAGGACAGGAAACGGCTGAAGGAGCAGGTGCGGAAGGCCATAGAGGAGGTGATGCGGAGGCATGCCGCTGAACTTCACAGTCTGCAAGAAGCACTGAGCTCTGAGAAGAAGATCAACCAGGAGGTGAGCCCCATGGGGGTGGAACAGGAGCCTAAACTGCCAAAATACGCTCCTTCGAGAGCTCCCTTTATGCAGTCACATTCTTTTCAATTACAAAACAAAGTCACCCGGATAGTGAAATTTATTAGATTTCCATAGGTCACAAAGGTGCAAAGCTAAAAGGCAAAGGTTAAAAGAAAAATTTATATTCCTTGTCTGAGCAGCTGCACTATGAACCGTCTTGTGACTCTTTTAGTCCCCTGCCTTAGAAGAACAGTTTTCATGAATATTTAAAATAAATGTAGAAGAATTAAGACATTTTTATCACCTAATTACCTGCCCATTGAGCCTTCTTATAATGTGCACTTCACGAGTAATTAATTAGAGCTGCTAATGAGAAGGTGATAGCGTGGTTGGCTTTAATCAAGAGAAGAGTGGTGAACCATCACATTTCTTGGAAGGTGTGTGAGCGTTTGGAAGAGGAGAGAAGAAGCAGAGAGGAGCTACGTGGCGGATTCGAGAAAGAAAAAGAGGAGCTGAGGACAAAACTCAGAGATGCAACCAATGAGGTGAGAGGTTATGCTGCACATTTATCACTTTGGAGTTCGGAGCTGGGGAAAGGTCTCTGTGCTCTCAGGTATGTAAGCTGGAATCAGTGATGAAGCAGCGAGACAAGAAAGAAAAGGCGGCCACCGAAGCTGCGTCCTCCTATGGACCCAACTGTCCCCGCCTGGAGGACGAGCTCCAGCAGGCACGTGGTCGACTGGCCCGGATACAAGAGGAGGCAGAGAGGCAGCGTGACAGGCAGCAGCGGGAGATTACATCCCTGAGAGCTGACAAGCATCGGCTGGAGGAGAAAGTGCTGGAACAGAGCCGACTGAATGCAGAGAGGAGTCTCCTAGACCAGAGCCAGCGGCACACCGAGGAGCAGATGAGGTCTGCCAGAAACGCTTCGGCAAACATCACAGTATCTTCACTTTGTAATGTTCCTGAAAGATCACAGGGGTGAAAGTCAACATAAACTTAAGCCACAGTACTTCTCCTGTGACTTTCAGGAGCTTGGCAAGGCTTTTTAGACACTTTGTTTAATTTATTTGTAATACATTATCAGAGACAGTAATGACAATTTTCTGATTCAACACCACCACCACAGATTGTGTGACACCTTCATTTGGTTGTTGGCGATATTTTTAGTGCAGCCAGTGAGAAGAACTGGAGCTCACATCACTTTTTTTTGGCCCTTTAATAGGAAAATATTATATGATAGATCTGGTTTAATCAAAGGGAAGCGTCAGCAACACTGAGAGGCAGGAAGCGAAAAGTGGTTTTGCATGTAGGTTAACTCTGCTGGCGCCTGTGTCCCTCCAGGGCGGAGTGCGAAGATCGTCTCAGAGCCGAGTTCAGGATAGAGATGAACGCCGCCGTAGCAGAGAGCGAGCAGAGGTGGCAGGGCAAAGAGCAGGAGCTGCAGGGCCAGATTTCAGAGCTGCAGAGCGAACTCAGCAGGCAGCAGTCCCAGGTGGGTGTCCTTCCAACCGTTCGTCACTGCTGTGCACACGTTTCTGGAAAGGAAACAAACATTTAGTCTTAGTACATTCATAATGGCTTTTTTTAACCACCGTTATGAATAACATCGAAATGCTATTGGAGTTAAATATTAGCTGTGATTATTCTTACAATACACATACTGCTCCTGTCCATGTAAGTTTAAGTTAATAGAAACCTCATTATATGCTGCAGATGTTGCCATACCTGCAAGAAAGAAATGTTTTCTAGATTTTAAGGTAATTCAATTTTAAAAAATGTTTTTAAATATGTGACGTCCTTAATACTGTTTTCATGACTTAGAGGCCAGAACATAGATAAAAAAAAAAATAATGAAATCCTGTGGAGCAGAGAGACAAACTGCCTCAGAGAAGAAGTGAAAGCAAGCAAATATTTGACATTCTGCTTAAAAACAAGCGGAAGGATTCTGGGATTTTATATATATATATATATATATATATATATATATATATATATATATATATAATTTTTTTTTTTTAAGTTGGCAATGAAACTCCAAATATAAAAATTCTGCTTCCCTCGAACTGATCCTCGCTGAGTCACACTTTATGAGATTATTTCAGTTTTGCATGTGTGGTATGTGCACATATACGTACATTGATCTTTCTGGTTATGAGAGTCAACGCAACAAACTGACCGTGTCTTTTTCACCTTGGCTGAGGTTTGGGCTGGTACATTTTGGCAGGAAAAATCACCACTACAAACCGTCGTGTGCAGTTTAGAAGACGTGGGAAGGATTAAGAGCTCTTGAAGCCACTCAACACTAAAAGTGGGCACATTTCTGTGGGCACTGTTCTGTCCCAAACAACAGCATATAAACAGACAAGTTTTTTTTGGTAGTTAGCTTCTTCTATAGGCATCTTGAGTGAACAACAATGACTGTGTAATAATTATTTTAATTCAAGAAATCTGTGCAAGTCTGCAAAGTTGGAAACAAAAGCTGTATCTTGATTTAATTCAGCTCCTAATAGTAAAGTCATTATCTCAGAATTGCACTGGCAGCTTTTAACATCCTTCACTTGGATATTTGTCGCCTATGCAGGCAGAGAAAAAGAAGGCAGCACAGGGAGACGATAGCCATGGCAACCCCGAAATTGAAAGGCTGAGAAAAGAGGTTCAAGACACCAAGCAGATAAACAAGAAACTAAGGGAGCTGTTGCAGGTATTTTGGAGATTTGTGTTTGCTTTGCTCACTTTTGAGAACAGTACTTAAGTATTTAGACACTTATCCGTGTGACGTATGAACAGTTAATCTGCCGAGTCGGCTGTTTTAACAGCAAAGTTTTGTGCGTCGATGTGTTGCAGGAGCCCCAAAACCAGTCTTTATCTGCAGAGAGACACAGTCACACTGTGGCTTTGCAGGTGTTGGAGAGGCAGGCAAAAGAGGATGTGCTGTCAGAGAGGAACAGACTGCAGACAATGCTGCAGCTAGAGCTTGGTAACACACACACACACACACACAAATATATACGCACACATACACGCATGGACAGACACACACACACATTTGCACTGAACATAAACATAATAAACATTGATGGAAATGCATGCTTTAAAACACAGATATTCCTGAATTAACACACACGAGCACACACACACAATATACACATTGAGATTATAAATTCGACACTGAAATTGCTATTGCCATGGATACACTTCACCATGGCAACAGCAGAGGAGTATGTGTAACAGTAAGGCAGATTGATTTTGTTTCCTGTGTGTGTACTTGTGTGTGTATGTGTGATATCAGATAAACAGCGAGCAGAGCTGACCCAACAGCACACAGAATGGAGCAAACAGATGACACAGCGACATATGCAACAAATAGAAGACCTACAGGCTCAACTACAAGCGCACACACAGATGATGGCGCTGCAACAGGTAACGCACACACACACACAGACCGATTTGTATTTCTATGTTTATGAGGACTTTCATAGACTATTCCCCGGCTAACCCTAACCTTCACCCTGTTAGCCTAAAGCTAAATCAAACCGGAACCATAAAACCAAGTCTGAACCCTCAAACAGATCTTTGAAGTTTTGAGGACCACACAAAATTCCCTCACATCATGTGGTACCCCACACTGTAACACAGTCTTTTTGAGACTTGTGGACTTGAAGGTGGGAGCCACGGGGCAGAGCTTGGAGCATTTTGGGCTGGAAACAATGTGGCTGGGTGTGTTTGTAGTTTTGGCTGGTATGCAGTAATGTTGAGACGTGTTTGGTGTGTGTTTGTGTGTAGGATCTGAAGCAGCAGAACCAGTATCAGGTCTTTGAGCGACAGCTGGATGAGAGTCGCTGTACCATCATGGAGCTGCAGAGGGAAAATGCAGCACTGAAGAAGCAGCTAAAGGAGAGGTATAGATATATATTACTGATTATCAAAACCAGCTACTGGACTTCTCAGTTTATCCTTACTTGACTCTTGATTTTAGCTCCAATAGGATTGAAAGAAGCACAGAAAACTACTTTGATGATCCACCACAGTAAGAGTCAGATATAGTTAACAGGTTATTGATAGTTTTACAGTACTCAAAAGACCTTTTATATACTGTAGAACTATTGCCCCCAATTTACAACAAAATTATGGGGAATTAACAAAACAATTTTCAAATGTCTTCATTTGGTTGGTATTTTTAGCGGTTTTCTCCACTGTTGCAGATTAGCCCAAAAGAGCAAAGAAGTTGAAGAAAAAGAGGAGGAAAGCACAGAACTGCAGAAGAGAGACGCACAGCTGGAGGAAGAAGCACAACGTCTGAAGGAGGAAGTAGAGAAACTGCGGGTGGAGATGGAGAAACTGGAGGAGTCCCAGAAACACTGGGAGGAGAGGAAAGAGGAGGAAGTAAAGCACGAGGAGATGGACGATAATAAGAGAAAGGAGAGTGAGGAGGAGAGGAGGAGGGTGGAGGTGGAGGAGATAAAGAGGGAGCACAAGAAGGAGATGCAGAGCCTGGTCTCTGAATACAGCAGCGCCCAGACGCACCTGCAGGCACGCATCGTGGCCTTGGAGAGCGAGTGAGTGGCAGATGTTAGTTGGTAATAATTTATGCGGCAGACGTGTTAGGGAAAAGTGTGTTTGTGTGTGTTACTGCAGACTGCGTGAGCGGGAGGAGCGCTGCAGGAGGAGGGAGCCTCGGTGTGAAGACCAGCAGCTGGGGAGACTTCAGGAGAGGCTGAGTGAGAGAGACCTGCTCATTCAACGATTAGTGGTAAGAACTGTCGCCGCCCTGTTGGTGCGATAGTTTATTACATCACTGCTCTGGCTAAAAATAAAAACCTTGTAAACACATCTGTGAGAATTTTGGATCCAGACCCAAAGATCATCATTCTGAAGTCAAGCTAACATTTCTGAGACATGTTTGTGAGATGCAAGTAACACTATCACATTTAAAAGCCCATTTATTAAATAATAAATAATTCTGATTAAACTAATGTCAAATACCTTTTAGTATATATCTTCATTAATCATTTAAACATCAATTAAGGCAATTTAGCTTGATGATAGATGAATGGATGGCTCCAAATGGAGTTTATCCCAGCTGTCTCTGGGCAAGAGGGGGATACACCCTGGACAAATAGCCCGCTCATTGCAGGTCTAACATTTAGAAACAAACAACCATACACGCTCTCATTCACACCTAAGTTCAATTGAGAGTCCCTTTTTTTTTTAACTGTGGGAGTATGAAAACTTTGTCAGTGCTGAACAACAAAAAACAAAGACAGTTCCTTCCGTCAGCGCTGTGTCTGCATGCTAATGCAACAGCACCGACTGGGGGGTGGGGGTCAATGAAAGCCTTCCCTCATCCTTCTCCCCTTCAGGAAGAGAGGCATCAGCTGCAGCTCCACCCTCCTGTTTCTGGGGACAACGGCACCCTCAGGTCCCGCGACAGCAAGTCCCGCCCTGGGAGCATCACGCCAACCATGAGGGTGAGTTTGCCTGTGTAGCTGAGGCGTATAAAGCATTCATCAAAAAGGAGTTTTCTCCCAGCCAGACGTGCTCATTGAGCCAGAGCCAGGCTGCTCTCCTGACAGACGGGCTGCATCTGTCTGCGTCAGTCACACTGCCAGACACAGTTGGGTATAAATGAACAAATGTGTGCTTGCAACAAAATCTAATTTTTATGTGATTTCGTAACATGAAAACTGAAAAGGTTTTAAATTGCAGTGCGAAGCAGCGCCGGAGGAAGGAAGACAGTGAACATTATTCCTTAAACACTCCTACTCTGCAAAGAGCAAAATACAGCTCAAAAACTTAGCGATGTAATGATATAATCACGTTTTATTTGCGGAAATGACCTTTCTACATTTAAATCGAGCACATATCCTATTTCTCATTAGATGGATCTTAAACTCTTGTTAATATCTCAAGTTCAAGTGATGCATTTTCACCTTCAGTGCAGACTGAGACTCTTCATATTTTGTTTTACTGATAGAGGAAGCAGATGGAGTCGCCTCCTTGTTCGAGTGCTGGTACTGGGACCTTTCTTCCCCACACCACCACCTCGTCGTCTTCCTTCACCTCCACCTATCAGCACTCCTCATCGACCCTGCCCCACCATTCCAGCTCCCATCCTCACACCTCCCCTCATTACTCCACCTCCTCTCTTCCGCATAAGCACACCTCCCTCTCCCTCAGCCAGCAGTCCTCCCCCTCCATCCTGCGCTCCTCTAGATCTCGGACCTCCTGCACCCCCCTCACCCCAGCGCCCACTGCCCCGCTCCCGGTCTGCCCGTCTTCGGTAACGGGCATCCGCTACGTGTCGCCTTCTAGCCATGAGCCATACGCACACCTACAGGCCCAGTCATTCAGGTGAGAATATCATTTGATTCTAAAATCAACAACCACAAGTAAGATGTAAAAGAAAGCATCAAGTATTCACATGTGAAATTATTACATTAGATAGATAGATAGATAGATAGATAGATAGATAGATAGATAGATAGATAGATAGATAGATAGATAGATAGATAGATAGATAGATAGATAGATAGATAGATACTTTTATTAATCTCCAAGAGAAATTCACATTTCCAGCAGCTCGAAACTGGGAACACACAAGGGCATGCAAGTCTTGGGAAAATACTGAAACTAAAATATTAAACTAAACTATAATATGCAGAAACTCTAAAGTAACTATAATGTGCAGAATCCTACCTCTAATGAGTAGGATTTAAAAAAAATACCTGAAAAATGTCAGTTGCATAAAAAAATTTAAATAAAGGCCGTAATGGGATGAAGTTCAGTTATCTGTGTTCCTATTAGCAGGATATTAGAGCTTTTAAGTAAATAAAATGAGGTAAAAATGTAGATCAAATACAAACATCTCTGGGTAGGAAGTCTCTTATGGAATTTCTGTTAATTTTTAGATTTAGCAAAAATACACTGGAAAAAAAAAAGAAAAGACAGCATAAGAATTATTAGAAGAATTATACGTTTCAGAATAAGATATGTAAATTGTGTTGCTCATTTTGTATATTACAGATTAAATTATTCAAAACAAATGGAAATGATAAGTTATAACTTTTTTCCCCCCCCACATTCTTCCACAAATCTCACATACTGTTCATTGAAACTCAGTTTTAGCAATGTGAATTGACTGCTCTCTGAAATAAGTGTCTCCCCTGGTTTCTAATCCGACATGGCGCCCTGAATCTCAACATGAAAATGTATAATTGATTCATTTCAATAATTTAATGATTTTTCTTCTCTTTTGCAGGGCCCCGTGTCTGGAGCAGAGGGGGATGGAGGGGCTAAAGCAGGAGTGGTTCACCAAATACTTCTCCTTCTGAGCACAACAAAAAAAACAAAAACAAAAAAAACATGCAAACTACATTTCTTCCTGGTTCATTGCTTCCCGTACACATCGGTATGCTTCTCTCTCTCACTCACACACGTGAAAGAAAACATACACACACACACACACGAAATTATGGGCTCATCACCAGCAAGGCCATCTCAAGCATTGCCTCAAAGCTCAACCAAAAAGTGCTTCTCAAACACATGCCTGACCTCTTCTCAAAACCGCAGCCTGCCGGATCTTGTCTGTATAGATTGAAATGTCTCCATTTTTTAAGTGGTCTTCCTTTTTAAAAAAATAAAGAAACCAACAAACAGCAAAAAAAAAAAAAAAAAAAAAAAATGCACCCCTTCCTCTAAACTTGCCATTATATGATTATTGGCCAACATATGTTTTTTAATCCTTCAAGTTTGGAAGCATTCCACGTATTCAAACAAGATCCTCATTACTATGGACAGACATAACTCACCATACCAAAATGAAGCTTGTTTTAAAAAAAACAAAATGTACCATAATCTTAAGATATTGAATAAAATATTTTGTTTTTGTATGTGCTTTTTTTGTATAATGGTGTACAAAAGCTTTTTATATGTGAAATGTGCTCTCCTAGTGCGGATCAAAGGAGTTCCAATGAGCAGTTTTTGTGACAAATGGAATTATACATCTAGATGTGGTAAATTTTACATGACAACAACCAAACTGTGTACACGGTGCTACTCCTGAAAGATGGGGCAGGTTTGTAGCACCTCTGTGGCAGATTTGTAGTTTAGTAAGCTGTCGCTGAACTGGGTTAGCGTCTGTTTGAAGGCCTTCCCTCGTGCGCTGCGATATTCCATTGAAAGCAGCTTGGAGCACAGATAGTGGAGCCACAGCACGTTGGTGTGGGGGTGGTAGTTGGTCCAGTTGTTTCTGAGATCACACAATAAGGGACATAGCGTCAATTAAAAAAAAAAATACACTGGATCTTCATTTTCATCTACATTTTTGACAGATGGTCTTAAAAAACAAAAAAACAAAACTGATACTATTTGACTGAATACTTAGAAATCTGTCAGTTAATCAGTTTTCATTTATCGGGGGCACTGACACCGAGTAAATACACTGACCCATTCTCTTTTCTCATCAGTCTGTAAATATCAAACTGATAATCCCCCTGCCCCATGAAAAGCTCCTCATCGCTTGATATATCGCATGACACAGTCAGGTCATCTGTAAAGAAGAAAGAATATGTGTTTGAAGCATGTTTGGGTTTTATTCACAAAAGACATTGTGAAAAAAAAACAAAAAACAGACCTATTTCCAGTCTGGAGAGAGAGTAGTCAATGATGCGCACCAGCACCCCCCTGGTTTCTACAGAGTGGACTGTTCCGTTCAGAAGGAAACTCCCCTTCTTTTGCTTAGTTGGTTTGACCAACACATTGCCCCAGTGGAGGTCCCTGCAAGGAACGGAAAGAGGGGATAAAGTTGCTGTTACATGACACCATACCCCTTAAAAAAAAAAAAAAAAAAAAGCATTTATCATTCTGACAGCACATGTCCAGCGGCTGTGTCACCCGACAAGTCACCCCACACATTTGATGATAAACGTGAGTTCAGCGAAATAAAAACTGTCCTATATAAGATACAGAAAGCACTGTACTTCCTGGACGGCCATTACAAGTTTGTAAAGAAGCTATTTAAATTAGTTACTATGAAGCAGGTGACATCTGACTATTTGTCTGGATTTCAGACTCTCTCTCTCTCTCTGTGAGAGAGAGAGAGAGAGAGAAAGAGAGAGAGAGAGAGAGAGAGAGAGAGAGAGAGAGAGAGAGAGAGAGAGAGAGAGAGAGAGAGAGAGAGAGAGAGAGAGAGAGAGAACCTGTGTTCGAAGCGCAGCTCCTGCTCAGCCACGGCCAAGGCAGCAGTAACTTGATGAAGAATGCTTTTTGCCACTCCCAAAGATGCCAGCTTGACAACAGGGGAAAAAAAACAAAAAACAAAAACATTGATGAATCTGCTCTGTAATGCAACACAACTGATCTACATAGGCTTTTTGAAAGACTCGTTCTAGTTAATAAATGCAAGATCCTGGCACTTTTAAAATGAATGCTGAGCTACTTCTCCAGCCTCCTTTTATCATAAACTTGTAATGAGTATTTTAATGTAAGCGCTCCCTTCATTAATGTTTGAGGAGATGTGCTTTTTATGGCCATTGTGAAAATGTAATGAACTAAAGCTGGTGTTGTGACATGAATATATATAAAATATGTTATTTTAGAGGTTTAAAGTGCAACAACAACAACAACAACACTGATGTGCATTTACAATTAAGTCAAAAAAAAGTGAAGGAACAAAGACTTGTGAGATTTAAACTGATACAACTTTTAAAAGAGAACTGGGATGGGGCTGTATATATCTGATTGACGGGAGAGCCAACAAGACACAGCTTTTCGCAGACTGGGAGAATGGATAGGATCATTCCTGCAGAACATTCACTCGTCGCTTTGATGTGCATTGCTTACCTTTCCATTACTGTTCTCTAGGTCAACGCCCCCAAACTCAAACTCCAGGATAATGAAAATTTGATCTTTTTTGAAGAAATCTATCAAAGAAGGGGGAAAAAAATGATATAATACAAGACTGATACTGATTTTTGTTATTGATAACCCGAAACAGATCACCCTCAACTTCAAAAAGTAGAACATTCATCAAAAAACTTGGCGTATTCACCCTCTGACTTGAGCAGAGTTTAAAGCTTGAAGATTTATTTAAAATTCAAACAGACCACTCCAAATGTAAGCATGAATAAACAATAAAACGAGCATAATATGGATTAATCGTGGCTCTCACTGACCTGGTCTGTCGTTCTCCGAAGATTTCTTTTGGTTAAAAGTGTCCCAAGCTTCCATGAAATCAGAAGGGTAGCGGCCTTGGACACAGTGGAGGCTGATAAAGTGCAAGTAGCAGTAAATTAACGATTTTAGTAAAGGGTTAGTAACCCTAACCCTAACAATGAAGTAACACAAATGATCAGAATGACTGAGATCAGAGAAAAAACATCTACTCAATGAGTCTGATAAATCCATCAGTCTGGTTCTGCTCCTTCTCCTTCAGGTGGCTAAGCTCCCTTTAAAAAAAACAAAAAAAACAAGAGAGAAAGAACCCCATTAAAACTGGGAGAAAACCACGTGTACAGATATATCACAGTTTGTAAGTGAGTTAATGTGATGGTACAACTTACTTTGAAATTATGATCTCATGCAAGATCTCCCCAAATGTCTTCTGGTCTTCACCATTCACCTGCTCACAGCCCTCTACTGGAATTACCTAATAAGGGAAAAAAAACAACAACATTAATTCCACCTCTTCCATCCATCCATCCATCACCTACTATGCATCAACCCTTAATGGAGTAATTTCAAACTGATGAATATTTTATACTACTGGTATGACCTAAATTATTACAACAAAACTCTAAAACGAGATTTTTTTTTTTTTCTATCCTGACCTGTTCACAAAGATGCTCTAAAATAGCCAAGATACTTTGTTGGCACCCCTTGAGAATGATAATAATAGATAACAGTGATGTTTTTAACTTGACTACAAGGGAAAATGTGGCCATAGATCAAACGGATCCTCTGATCAGACTGAAAATCTGAAAATGAGACAGGAGTTTGCTCCACTGTCTATTCGCAGGACAGTGCTCCCTGAGAGATTATTTTTAAAGCACTGAAAGCCGTTTTTGGTTGAAAAATTTAAGAAAGCAATTACCCTTCCAAACAAAATAAGCAGGAAAACATATTGCAGTATTCTGCAGGGGTCTTCTATGCGCCAAAATTCGACTTCTCACCTACCAAGATGCCTTTTTATGGCCTTTTTACCGGTTCGGTACCATTTTCAGTTCCATTCTATCATTTAAAATATGTTGAATTAAAAACCAGAGGACAGAGGGCATCATTGGATTTGAGCACGTCAGCATACATACTTTGAGGGCGACAGTTTCTCCTGAGGCGTTGATAACAGTGAAGACCTCACCAAATGTCCCCTCGCCTATTTTCACACACTGCTTCATACGATGAGGGAGGATACACTCCTCCCACGGCAGAGGGCACTGCTGACCACACTCAGCGTACACTTTCTCTGCATCAGACAGATCAGCATCAGCACACTCAACCTGTAACAGAAAAAGGAAATGGTTGGCATGCACTTGGAAAATGCAACATAAACCGGTTATATTGAGCCATACAAGTCTGTTTTTTTTGGGTGTGTGTGTGTGTGTGTGTGTGTGTGAATAGGGTGTTCTGTACCAGTGAACTGTTGTGAAGCAGCTGGCAAGGAAGACGTTTGGCGATGGCTGAACGAGGTGTTGCAAAAAGATCCTGGCTGACATCAGTCCTTGGATCCAGTATCCAAGGACTTGAGCTTGATGGATTTTGCAGCACTAAAAACAACAAAAGTTTAGAAAAAATAAAATAAAATAAACAAAAGAGGAAGGAATGATTAAAAAAAGAAGCATGTAATTTATACTCCTAAATAACCAAAGCTGCATTAAAACAGCGTTCGCCGTTACCCATGCTCTTGCGATGAACCGATAGGACAGCTTTGATGCGACTCCAGGTGTGTGTGTTTGGTGTGAAGTCGGCCAACAGAGATGAGAGGTTGAGCCGGCTCACTCTCAAAGGCGTGGAGAAATTTATGGTTGCTCCCAACACCTCCTAAACGCAGACAACATAATTTAATTTGACAGTTATAACGAGGGTTCTTTTTCTGACCAATTACAAAAAGAGCGTTTTGATAATTAAGTATGTCTACGCTGATTAAGAGTGTGAGTGTGTGTGGGGCTCTCACCTTCATCTGGTTTTGTTTTCTGGAATTTGCCGAGATCATTTTACTGATGCTACAGTCCACAGGGACGCTGGAGTCTTTGTTTTTCCAGCGATTCACACTCAGGCCACTCACACACGCCTTTCTGGTTGTCCCACTTCGGTCTGTGGATGTAGATCTTTTCTTATCTCTAGTTGCGTTGCAGGAAGTTTTACCACACTGTACTGATGTTGACTGCCCTTTAGGCTTCTTTGAGGGAGATGGTGAAATGCTCTGAGTATCTACTGACAGTAGAGACGCATTGGTTTTATCACTACTGACAGATAAATGTAAATTAAGTGGTTCTGAGATCTGGTAGCTGTAGCCTTTGCTTGAATGTCCCAAACTGGATGAATATGTCGTTTGGCTACTGAGCTGACTCACTGTGGGGTTGTATAATCTGTCAAGCTGCACAGTGCACGGCACATGCAAACATTTCTCCTTTAATGCATTTATTAGCCACTCTCGGTCTCCAGTTGCTGACAGAAATTGACTGTTGCTTTCAAGGCTTTCACTAGAGAAGAGATTTCCAATTAATGAACCCTCATCCATCTTGTTTTCTGTAACAACACTATTTTCTTTCCTTCCCTCTCGACAGCTTCCTGTCATGTTGGAAATTTTGGTCCTCACAAATAAGTCACCAGAAGTTTCCTGCTCTCCAAAGCTCAAGTGCAATTTTTCCTCAGAATGAAGCTCAGAATGCCCCAGTGAATTCAGGTCGTGCTTAAGACACGGCCGGTTAGGGAAATGTCCTGCTGATGGTGTCGAGCAAAAGATTGGTTTCCTGGGGCGAGAACCGAGGGTGTGGTCTGACAGTACATTGAGGGGTATTTCTTTCAAGGTACTGGGTGGAAAACTGGAAATCCCTGAAAGAATCTCTGTGTTCTCAGCGCTTGATGGAACAAACGCCGGGGGGACCTTCCTTCTCCTAGGTTTGAGAACCCTACTGCTACCTAAAGCTCCTAAAGCAGAATCATCAGAAGAGTTGAACAAGTTGAACGATACTTTGGGATTTTTTGATTTTGCAGTGACAGTGCGCCTGCGTCGAGTTACAAAGCGCCCCGCTGATGGAGGATGATCACTACAAAAAAAAAAAGATTTATTTTTTTTTTAAAACAATGACAGCTTTTTTAAGAACCTTTTTAAATAAATAAATAAATAAATAAATAATGACAGCTTTTTCTCATCAATGTAAATGTACTTGTGCCTATTTGGTTCACAGACCTGGTATTCTTTTTCTCTTGAGTAGTTTGAGGAGACGTGGGGCTCCCATAAACCATGGCTTTCCTTGTTGGTGGACAGTTGTGTCTAATAATGGAACCGAAAGTCATATCAGCAATAGTGCAAAGACAACATCTAGGCCAAACTAATCATTTGTGGTCTCAACAGTGACTCACTAAATGAAATAAGCACATTAACAGATGAAAATACCCTAAAATATATATTTTATTCCACAAATGGTAGACAAAATATATATATATTTTTAAATTGTTAAATGAAGATAAAGGTTATATCAAATACATAACTCTGTTATGCACACAAAATTGTGCTGATGTTTGTTTACAGACCTTTCTTGTGTGGACTCAAAACTGGAAGAGGTACTTTGCTCAAGCAGGCAAAGCATGGCTTTTCTCTTTGCAAGACGCCCAACTCGATTTGTTTTGTCAGAAACCCTGGTCCTTTTCTGTCTATAAATAAAAACAGATGAAGGAGAGATGGTTTGCCACAGATAGTTCAGGTACATAAAATATATTTAATATAAACCTTATATCGGTGTGTCTGTTGACGTAGTAAGGAGCAATTTGTAAATTCTGACAAACCTTTGCATTAATAAGCCTGTTTTGACAACATGGTAAACATACTGTATAGGTAATATATTTCTACACATGATGCTGCAAAATTTCAAATTTTGAAAACTTGAATTATACAAGTAAATGGACAACAACGAACTGCAAAGGAAAAAATATGACCAGAATTTGGCGAGTTGAACGTACCTTTTCAAAGGATTATTAGATGGTTCAAAGACGGAGATGTCGCCATCTGTTGAAACTGAACTATCGAAGACCTGCTTACGGTTTTCAGGAGAGAGCCAAGCAGACACCTTTCGAATCTGCTTACCGTATGTCTTCATAGTTAACGACTTAAATGGCTTCATTTTCAAAAGAAAACTATAAACGTTTTTTGGATCAGATTTTCTCGAACCGCTCCTCGTTCAAAACTTCTTCTTCTTTTGTGGGTTTTCTTGACGGTTGTTCAAAAATCTGATTGGATAAGACAATTGGCCTTTTGGCACAGCGACACCTAGCGAATGGGAGTGATTATATCAAACCATATGACCGCAGTAATATATTTCCTACTGTATCTGTATTTATTTGTTATTATATCAATCTGCATGAAAATCACACGTTGATATGTGTCTGTTAATTTCCTGCCTGACGTATACACCTATTTAAAATCGTACCATGCAAATCACTGTCTTTTACAACACGCACACACACACACACACACACACACACACACACACACACACACACACACACAATAAAAAAATGTATGGATGTCGTAGACACCTTGTAGGTCCCATTTATTACACTATACTATACTATACTATACTATACTATACTATACTATACTATACTATTATTACACCATTTTAGGATATGTTTCAGACTTACTGTACAACGAGCACTACTGTAAGTGTCCACCAGGCGTTCCCCCTGTATTAGTCTGGTCTGCCCTACAGGTACTCGTGCTTAATAGAAACCACACATTCTGTGAGTTTGTGTAGTTACTTTATTTTAAACGCTTTGTTTTGATAGAAGTAAAGTTATCACAATTATGTTGATTTTATAATTATTGTTGCATGCTGCATACCAACTTTTACACGAAATCCTGGCCTACAGTAAATTGCCTATTTTTAAAGATAAATTAGCCCTCCCGGCATGCATGGCGACGCAACTTTATTATTTCCTTCAAGGAAATGCCAATGATTGACTTGATCGCCAATCCCCCACACTCCCTTTTAAATCCAATAGACATCAATACGTCACATTTCTGCCCATATTAATTATCAGACCTGACAAAACAAATGTTTCACAAACCAAACATTTCCATATCACCTATGTGAATTTTCACGAGTCTTCGTGACATTTGAAATGGGTGATAGTGAGGGGCCGAAGGAGCCCCCGCTAGATAGAAGTAGGAACTTGTGTGCCTGTTTATATCTAAATAACCGAAACAGTGCGTTAAAAAAATACACCCATATTACAAATTCAATGCAACAAATTACAAAATTGAAGCAGAATGGCACGTTGAACCCGTAAATGTAACGGTGGACTGGGAAAAAAATCTCAGAGAAGCGTTCGCTTCCGGAGCAGTCTCCCAGTTCCTCCCGTTGGGGGAAAGAGCAGCATCTGGGAGGGGGCAGAAAAGCGAGAGACAGAGCTCCAGTCCGGAGGGGAGGAGTAAAGAGTGTCGAACGCAGAAAGGAGGACTACAACGCAACGCAGAGGAGGTAGGGGATCTGAAATGCAGTGATTTGTTTCAGTTTAACTGGGTCACTTGTTCGTGTTACTGTTATCATTGCGCCCGAATCGCCTGTAAACATGAACAACTTTACGAATTTTTCTTGTGCGGCGCGTTGCTAAGGCATCCGTGGGCCCCGCTGTGTTGCAATCAAGTCTGGAAGGTGGTGGGGGA
The DNA here is from genome assembly GCA_016586285.1 of Arothron firmamentum. Lineage (NCBI taxonomy): Eukaryota > Metazoa > Chordata > Actinopteri > Tetraodontiformes > Tetraodontidae > Arothron > Arothron firmamentum. The sequence goes on along the minus strand of BJFM01002223.1, from coordinate 81,843 downwards.
GAGAAGGCTGGGAGGCTGCCGCGGAAGATGGGGCGCGTTCACCGGTCCCACCATGTGTGCTTCAGAGTTTATTTCCAGATCATTTTGCGTTATTCTGATGGCCGATGCAAGCGCCCCGTCCGTAAACGCAACGCGTGCTAATAACAATACAACAGTTTGGGACCTTTTCGCTAGCAGGCAGCCTTCAGCTTTAGCTACTAATGGCAAGAATAGTACCGATTTAATGATAAATCTGTAACAACAGAGCTGCGACATAACATACAAGTCTTTAACCAGATTTCCTAATGTGGAAGGTATTTTTGAAGTTAAGTGGTTGCACCACCCACGGGAAGTTTACCACCAGACCAAAAGGTAAATTAATGTACACATCCCTGTACTTCTATGTCAGAATTAACCAAACGGGGCCAGTGTAGAAAAACGATAACATCGTCGTAAAAACCCATTTAATTATCTTTTCCCCCCCAGAATTATGACACAGCATTATTATTTTCTTCTTTAATTAAGAATATACACATACTGCACTAATCTTTGACGAATCACGATTGTTTATTCCCATTTTCCCATAAAAAAAGACGGTCAGAAAGTCATTAAACTACTAATTACTTTAACTACAATTCTTTCACTTCCTCTGATAAGGCAAGCAGGTCCACTGCTAACTATTTTCATTTTACTATAAGGAGCAGATGTGTGTATGTAGGGTGGCAGACCATTAATGAGGATGTCTTGCAGGCTGGATGATACACAATATTTCAAAATGCACCTACATTCAACTATGGTCTCGGCTATGGATCATACACTAGCCCTGTTTGTATTCCATCTTTTTTCTTTTTTTTTTGGCCTCTATATTAACTTAGAAGGATAAAATAATTGTATAAATGGCTGGTAAACAGATTGAAACCCTCATCTTAAATTTGAAAAGATTGGATTTGTACTTGTTATTCAATTTCTAAACTGTCATCAATCATCAAGTGCCCGCTGATTATCCATTGGATAACTAATGGGTGGACATGCAGTGACAGCACTGTATTTGTTTTGGTTCTCTTCTCTTCTCCTCTCCTTTCTTTTCCTCCCCCCTCCCACTTCTATCTCTCTATCCAGCCAATCTGGAGCAGATATCTGGCTTCTGCTTAGGCGTTTGCCACACGTAGCACCTACTCCTGGGAGTTGAGGGTCTAGTTTCTTTGAATTGTCTTGAGACAACATGTTGCTGTTGACACTATAAACAACACTGAATTGAACTGTAAGAGGCTATCCCATGCCTGAATTCTATGCCTTGTGTCATGGCAACCTCTGTGCTGGTCTGGAGCTGAAGTCACACAGAGTTTTATTGTTAAAGAAACAAGCATAAAGAAGATTATTCTTTTGACTCAGAGTATAAGTATTATAGCATGAGGCTTGAGTTGCAGGCAGGCTCCTGTGGTTGGCCCCGGGGCTCGTATTGGAGTGTGAGGCTGGCTGGACTGATTGTTTCCAGCTTTGATTTGTTTTTCAGTATGAAGCCCTTGAGATAATGCAGCTGTTTGTATTTAAAAACTATGGAGCCGCTTAATGACTTGTTTATATCGTGATCATTAAGGGAGCCAGGAAATGATGCAGTGAGCCTTCCTGTGTTATTTTCTGGGCACAGAACAGGTAACGATTGTTCAGACATGTGATGGAAAATATATTATTGCGTTTTAATTTTTATTTTAGCAATGTGTATGGGTCATGTTTTGTGAATGATACTCTCAAGTTGTGTCAGTAACACAAATGGACAAAATATGTTGCGGTTTTTGGAAAGTACCACTCTCAGGGATTTAGTTCCATCATTCCTGTACTGATGCATGTTTATAGTAGAAACACAACTGCCTGCTATTTTTTTTTTTTTTGTGTGTGTGTAGATTTAATCTGTTGTCATGATACAGAATCCAGATACTTTATGTTTCGCTCTTTGAGTTTTGGAATGCTAATGCTCGCTGTTCTAGGAAGCATTTGTCTTTGCAAACCAATGTAGTAGCTGTAGCAGTGTGCACAAGGATCATGACTTCGACCACAAGAATGAATCAAGAATGGTGCACTGTCATCCTTCTCCTTCTTAGTCACTGGCTCTGCCTCCCTCCTTTTCAGTCCCAGCAGCCTTTTTACTCCCGTGTCATCTGTGTGGATACATTTTGCCTTAGGCTCTTGTGTTAGGCTCTACTGTTATTGTCTATGTTTTACTGTTTTCTTTTCCCTACATCCCGTATTCCTCTCCTTCTCTTTGTAGCTTTTTTTTTTTTTTTTAAATTGCATAACGACTTGCAGAGTTTGGAAAAAGTGACGGGTGCATTTATGAGTTGAGTTTTTGAGCGCTGCACACATTTCTCGTGTGATCGTGACTGTTGGTGCTTGTTTAGCTTCACGTTCAAGACCTTCTCTTGAAGATGAGGTAGTTTTTGTACCTGAGAGTCAGATTTAGGAAGGCTGCTACATTGTAGACAGTCAGAAACACAGAGAAGTGATGCAAGTTTTCCTCTGGATCTCTGGGCATGTCACACATCCAAAAATACCTCACGATATCTTAGCTATCCACAAAGTGCTCGGCAGATTGGATGTAATTATGTATGCCAGGCTATAAAAGTGTACGTGTGTGGGGGGGCGAGAGAGATGTGATGGGACGTTTTTGCCTTGCAGCACCAGCTTTTTAGTCTGTGTGTGGTCAGCGTTGGGCAAAACAGCTGATGAAAAGGGATGGTGAAAGTGTGTATGTGCAGACATGCTTGTGTGACCGGTCGTGCTTCTGTGTGTGTGTGTTTGATCAATCAGATAAAGTGCAGGGAGATCTGTTATCACCACCCGACTTCCCCTGTGAAACAATACCACTGGTACGCCCTTGACTAAACAAATGTGTGTGCAGGCGGGGGGCATATTCGTGCGTACGGAAGCAATAGATTCCAGGCAAAGAATAAGTCGTAGACTGCCAAGAGTAGATTTATCCAGATGTTCCAATAGATGTATTTATATGTTTTGGTTTTCAGCCGACGCTGTTTATCTGTGCAGTCAATTCCCTCCACTTTCTCTTCCAGCTCTCTGTTGATGCCTCTCAATAGGGTTATTGTGCCCACTGTTAGGCAGGCTGCTCTGTGTGTGTGTGTGTATGTGTGTGTGTGTGCGTGCGTGGGTAGTGAGTTAGTATCTGTGCATTGTTGTTGCAGGAAGCAGACAGCCGTGAGGTGTGTTTGAACAGACAAGGAGTGCAGAGGCCCTGTTCATCCTGCAGGGTGTGAAGCCCAGTGATCGGGCCCCTTTTCAACGTTGACACCATTTCGGCATCACACACCCTCACCATCACCTTCCTTTATGCCCTTTTATCATTGCTTTATTCCTTTGTCTGTGTGTCTGTAGGCACATGCGTGTGTGCGTGCGTGTTTAGATGTTGTGTTGTGTCAGCTCCAGGCAGCGCACGTTGATCAGCTGTCTTTTTGCTGTCATCTGCACCTTGTTGTTGGATAGTTGGCATGAATTATTCCGCCATCAGTTTGCTTTCAGGTGCAGCCAGGCATAGTTTTTCAGCATTTAATTGAAATTCACACACACACACACACACACACACACACACACACACACACACACACA
>BJFM01002223.1:35494-46355 GCA_016586285.1 Arothron firmamentum | reverse complement strand
GTGTGTGTGTGTGTGTGTGTGTGTGTGTGTGTGTGTGTGTGTGTACCTGCTCTTCAGAGTGTTGACCCATGCATACGACGGCAGATGTTTGGCTCGGTGCTGTTTCGTTCTGACAGGTTCAGAGAGAAAACAAGACACACTCTGCAGACGCTGTCTGACCCTGCAGCGAGCCAGAGACGCTGCCAGTTTGGTTCTATGTCTGGAATAGATGTACACACAGAATGAGATAACAGAAGGCCAACCACCCCCCCAAAAGTAATGCAGTCACGCACACCCTGGTACTTCTATCTTTGTAAGGACTTCTTATAGGAATAATGTAATGCCCAGCCCCTTCCTCTAACTCTAGCCATCCCAACTAACCCTATGACCCTGACCCCTGACCCTAACCTAAACCCAACTCTAGCCCACCCTTTAACTAAGTCATAACCCTCAAACAGGCCTTTTAAAGTTGTGAGGACCAGCCAAAATGTCCTCACTTCCTAAAAATGTCCTCACTTTGCTAGTAGAATGCAGATTTTGTACAGTAACACACACACACACACACACACACACACACACACACACACACACACACACACACACACACACACCTTTGCAGACTGCTTTCCATGTTTCTTATGTCCTGCAGTGGCTCATCTTCTCTTGCAGAACATTTACGCTGAATAAACTTTCGATCTTGGAAGTCAAACAGCATCACCATCGCCAACGGCAACATGTCGCTGGCCTGAAAATCATCATTGTCATCATCGTGTGTGTATGTGTGTGTGTGAGAGAGAGGGAAGAACAAACTATAGTTAACAGGGTGTATTTATTGATACTGGCAGACTACTGATATGACATTTCTTATTTTTTTACTACTTTATTCCTAAAATTTAGACTCATGGTGCACTTTTCTAGCTCTTTATACAAATCCAAATAAAAATAACCTTTAAAATCTACATTTTATGACATAATATATTCAGAGTGAAACACAGTTACTTTGTTTGAAAACACACAAGCCCAAGAGCGTCCTGTAGGTGTTGCAGTGATTTTTTTATTTTTTTATTTTTTTCTTGAGTCAGTGTGTTTGTTTTACCGCAGGACTCACTATGTGCTGTGTCGTGTGGAAACAGCTGTCGGTAATGATGTCCTCCAGCAAGGCTTGATCTAGGAGAAGAACAAAGACGATTTAGCTTTAAAACTGAGTTAGGGAAGAGCATGGATTAATGCAAATGTCATATGTTGACATTTTGTATTTGCGCTCGTGTTAGCACCTCCTACAACCGAATAAACTGTATAAAATAAAAAGTACTATGCAAAATCTATTAAATTCCTTTACTTAAAAAAATACTTAATACCTAGTATGTGGGGATCTTTTTAATCCCACCCTGTCTGTCTTCTGTCAGAATTAGACTTTGTATCAGACTGGCTATTACGCCACACAGCTGGAATTGCTGGAATCATGGAGACAGATGTGTTTGAAACAGGCAGCGCCATATTTGAGAACTGGCCCTTATACACTTCCAAAAGATGCACGCTTGAATGTGTGTGTGTGTGTGTGTGTGTGTGTGTGTGTGTGTGTCCACGGCACACACCCTCTTATCACCTCTCGAACAGGCAACCGCAGGAACTTCAGCTGAAGTAATTTACAGAGTCAATGTAATGCTTGACTATATACGGCGCCGTGTTAATCTGCAGCAGTGAATATTGGAGTTGACACGCTGACACTGCTATTCATTATAGAGATAAGCCTTCCTTATAGGACTTAGAGCAGGGAAGATCAAATTAATTTCTCTCTAGAGCCAGCCCGTCCTCTCATTTCTGTTACCAGAAGCAGTTTTTTTTTCTTCCAGGACCACTGTAAACCACGCAGTCGACGTTTATAATGTACATTTTAGCGTGTTGAAGGCCAGTTGGTAGGCTCGTCTCTCTACGGTTTCGTCCTTGCTGTCGGGCTCGTCTGTTTTCTCCTTCTCGTCTGTCTTTTTCTCGTAGCGCAGATGCTGTTGGTTGGCAGGCTTCTCTGGTCGCAGCTGGCGGAAAACAGCAGCAGCTTGCATGTACACCTGATCCGAGGGAGGGGTTACGGCTACGAGAAGACAGAGAGAGAGAAGAGGAGGACAGACGTGGAGTAGATGGTTAGGCGTCAACAACAATCAGATTAATTCATCTGAAACTAGCAGAGAATTGCAGCATTTATGTAAAGGCAAGGGATAACTGTCCCAAAGCATCGTTAGATAACTTTTATTTACTCTAAATTTGGTCCGACAGAAGTTCGATTGACTTGACTTTGTCTGTTACCAGGCAGAGATGAATGAAGGAGGAGTGAACAGGCCTTCGGGTGGGTCTGTTCATCAGGGCCCCGGGCCGAAATGAAGTGTCCTTCCATCCCAGAGCCCCGATTGATGTCTTCATTGGAGCTCACTGATGAAAGAAGTGGGAACCATGTCTGTCAGTCAATCCAACAAACAAACAAACAAATGATATAAATACCAAACACCCCCAAGAAAACAACGTACCTTTCTCTGCCATTCTCGCAGTCGCAAAGACTCGCAGCACTTTTGGCCTCTCCTCTCTGCCGGTCCCACTCACTGAGCGAGGATTTGCGAGTTGAACCTGAGCTGTCAAATGTGAGAAAGATGCGTGTTGTTACTTACGGCTGTCATGTGACCCCCCGTCTCCAGGTTCTGTGAATGTGAGCACCGGGTTCTTCGCGGCACCGGCTGCAATTAGGCATCCGGTGTGACACATGAGCATGAATAAGTAATGTGTCACTGTTTGAGCCTGCACATACACACAAGCACACACTAGTTAATACATTTGTGCTGTTTTTGCAGGTTGTGGTTGGGATTCAAGGTTAGCCTCCATTAGTTCACGGGCCTCTTATCAAACTGCATTAATCAGACAGTGGAAATTAGTTTTGAAGTGTTCAGTAACATAAAAACACAAGTTGGGATTCACCAGAAATGTGCAGCACGTGCAAGAAGTTCTGTTACCGCAGATGGAATAATGGTCTCATGAATATCAAACACGGGTGATTTCATGGGTCTAAATCGGTTTCCTGTCACCGACCAGAGAAAGTCCACTTTAGAAAAGCAGCGTTGGGAGAAAAGGCTACAGCAGCTTAGTGTAATCTGCATAGAGGATAATGGGCCGATTAAAATTGCATAGGGGGCCGTACCTGGGCCATCCAGGAGTCTTCTCATGGGAACAAAGAGCCTGACCGTGTCACACAAAGGCAGCTCAGCCGGCCTCCTTAACAGACATTTTCTACTGCACATTTTCAAATAATGTTACAAATGTATATAGTTCCTCACAGAAAACCCTCCAGTGAATGTTTGTCCACTGTGATCTGGCCCAAAATTAAAGAGGCAGGATTAGTACAAGACATTTAGACTGCCTCCATCTGGACGCTAGTAATAGCTAGGTTGTCACATTGTTGTAGTTGTGTAATAATGCACAATAATGTAATAAGTTTATATTTATGACTATTTTACTACTTCCTTTTTCAACCTTTTAACAAAACATTTAATAAGTCGTTTTATCAGCCAAGGACGGTGTGACAGAACTTGCTCTGACTCATGAATGTAGAAATGAGGAAATACAGAAATAAACCAATAAAGAAATATAAATATATATAAATATAAATATACATAAATAAACAAATGAAAAAATATAAATAAATTATTATTATTATTTATTATAAATAAATGTGGATGTGGGAATAGAGAAATGCATAAATAAAGAAATGTATAAATGCAATAATGAATAAATGTAAAAATAAAGAAATAAAATTCAAAATATGGCAAATATGTCATTGTATTTCATCATATTGACTTTATTTCACTTTACAGTATTTTGAAGTAATGACGTATACCATGTAATCCTTGTAATGTCTGTCTCCTACCAGCAGGGGGACATATTTTCCTCTGCCGCTTCATGCTTGCAGCGCGCAGGTTTAATGCAGCAACATTCCACCTCAAAGACACCTTTAGACCTTCGTCTGAAATACTTGAAGAAGAAAAAAAGACAGAATTGACTGTTTCATTTCAGAGGAAACAGCGGAAGATTTAGGAGAAAGAGAAAAAACTCAGCTGTTTTAGGGTTTTTTTGGGTGGGGGGGCAATTGAGGTTCAGTGCTCTGCGGGTGTGAAAGTACAGCTGGAGAGATTATCCCAACCAACACGCGTCATCAATGTCGCCTCACCACAGGGCTCCTCGTGGGCTGAGTGTGTTTGTATGAATGAGTGTGTGTATGTCCCCCGCGTGTTTGTGTGTATTCAATAATCAGCCCAGTTGGAGACAGTGGGTTGTGCAGTCATAAGCCGACCTGGAATTTTCTCAATAAAGGTCTAATCTTTACAAGAAGTTGCCGTACAGTAACGGGAAGGAGGTTCCTTCTTTCTTTCTCAATAATGTACCAACAGAATCAAACCAGGCAAACAAAGCTGTGCTGTTGTGTTCGATGTGTAGTAACTGGGGCCACATCTGTACTCTCCTGTGAATCGAAGGTTATTCTAAAGCAAACTTTCCATTATTACTCCCGCAATGAGCACGTTTCTGTTGCGGGATTATCATCCATGAACCAATTCCTATGATTCGTAAAAGCACACCATTTTTTTCTTTTTCTTCTAAAAATCAACACGAGGATCGATGTCTGTATACTTTTGAGCCCATAGTGAATTTATTGTACTGGAAGAGGGTACAAGTTCAATCTCACTCATCAAGATCAAATTAGAAAGTACAACACACACACACACACACACACATGCTGCAAGGTCAGATCAAATATGGCCGAGTCAGATATGTGCAGTTTAATATATGTGTAGGATAGATTTGTGTATATATTTTGTATAAATATCAAGGTGAGTATACAGCAATTATGTTATTATGTTATTTTTTCTTACAGTATATATCATTTTCATAGTTCTGTGTGTCTGAGAGACAACTTGAGTCGTCTGTTTGAGGCTTACAGACAAACCTGGTTGTTCAACGTCTTTCTGGCAATTCAGAGATTTTGGAGAGACATTTGTTGGACCCAGGAATCTCTGCTCCTGTCTCAGGTCTCTCAGGTCCTTTGTGGAAACAGGGCAGGACCTGAGCTGCATAATTGTGGGTAGAATTTGCTTTTGTTCACACCTTTGAAAAGGTCACACACTTCAAAACTCTGAGTGTGTCTGTGTCTTTCATTCAGAAGTATTGAAACGTTGTCTAAGTCACTATTTACTGCCCGGGAACAGACCTAAAATGCTGTCTACGTCTCAAAAAGTTTTACATTTAAAGACTTTTTTTTAGTTCTTTACTGTGGTCTAAAACACTTTTTTCCGGTGAAGAAATGTGTCGACGTTTTCAAACACCGACAGATGCTCAAACCACTGTTTACATCTCCAGTCAGCAGATGTGCAGGTGATCAGTGTGCACATCAGTGTGTATGAATGAAAGCAAGAAAACAGCCAGCCTGGTAGCGCTGCTATCGATTCTTGGAAGAGTTTGACTTTTGCTGGAAATCTCTCATTTGAAGTTTGTGCACAGCAGAGCCGCTTCTGGGCGCAGTTTCACACAAGCGAAAACCTTTACTTTCAATTGCACATAACTTTCATTTCTTCTTTATAATCAAAATACAAACAACTTAGAAGGGAATAAGACCTACTGGGCGTCCACTATGGCCGATAATGAGCACGCTGATCCGCGGTTGCACATTTTTCCAGGATTTCACTCTTCGAAAACCTGCAAGTCCTGCAAAACAATTTTTCAAAAAAGCTTTAAAGTGAAATGGATTGAGCAACACATCCAGCAGGCTAAGCCTCCTCCCAGCCCGAGTTCAGCTGCTGTGTTGAAACATTATTTCTCTGTGTGAGCATGTCTGACTCAATCTCAGTTGCTCAGTGCACACACTAAAAGGTGAAAAGCCTCCTGCTGTGTGTATGTTTGGGAAGGGGACATTATCTGAATGTGTGTGTATGTCTGTGTGTGTGTATGTCTGTGTGTGTGTGTGTCTCTGTGTGTGTGCTGTTATTCTAAATAGAAACCCTGCTTCCTCACTTCACTTTTCTGCCCTCGGTTTGTCAGTTGGTAATGTTATTGTGTGCAGTCAGCGCTCGCTCTGCCAGAAAGACTTGCCACGCACCTCACCAGGAAGAAGGAGGGAATTCAGGTGGGCAAACACACACACACACACACACACACACACACACACACACTCACACACACAAGAAAGGAGGTCCAGAGTGTTGAAACCTGTAGTGTATGAACCTGATCAAACAAGTAAAAATGAAAGGAACGAATAAATAGTGGGTGTGGAGCGAAAGAGGGATAGAAACGACAAGGGATTACAATGAGAGACAAACAGGCGAAGTTAAGGCAGCAACCTGCCCCACAGCGGTGAGAACCTCCACATTTCGTGTTTCACATTTCCCCAGTTTCACTCTCATGCTGACAGTTAAACAGCGAGGTGTTATTACAGAACGTTGTCATTACAGCAGGATCTACCTACGTCAACAGGGGTGTACGCTACAACATAAAGACAGCATGTCATTGTGACGTCAGCGCTGTGTGTGTGTGTGTGTGTGTGTGTTTTGTGAATGGGCCTGGCAGTGTGAGTGTGTTTGTGCCCGTGCGTGCTTGTGTGTGTGTGTCTAATAAGCATATTTGGTGTGACGGTTTGAAGCATAGGTGAAGAGAGCCTTCAGAGTGCATGCGGTCAGAATGATTCAGGTCTAGGAGCTGCTTACACCCCCCACCGCACACACACACACACACACACGCACACGCACACGCACACCGGCTAGGGCCGCAGAGGGATAGCGTTTCCATTCCAGAATGATAGAAAGGAGAGAGGAGAGGGAGGCGTGTTGGGGATCTGGGTAGTTCCATTCTGGTTTGGTGAGTTTCAGGAGGAGGCGTTGTGTACACCGTCCACACATCGAATGGGAGAGAGACACTGGGGAGAGAGAGAGAGAGCAAAAGAGAGAGCAAGAGAGGAGGCTGGGAAGACTCATGAGGAAGTATTTGGAGGCTTTAGGTTGTACACAGTGACTTGCCGTCTCGTCTTTGTGCAACTTCGACTCGAGTGAGGCCAGCGATGGATTGTTGTAAGGCTTTTTGTTGCTGTTGTTGTTGTTGTTTGTATTTGGCTGGAGAGGGTATTTTTCAGATCACTGGTGTACTGATGTGTGCTCAGAGTATTTCCCTTTCTTTCCTCTCCTCCTCCTCCTCCTCCTCCTCCTACTTCTGAGGAATGTGGGGCTTATGTCAGTGAGAGTCAGGTACAGACTTACTAATTACCACTGCCATTCCTCCCTCCATCCCCCCCCCCCACCCCTTCTTCATCGCGATCTCTCCTTCAACTCTGCCACCTTCGGCGCTCCCTCTTCTCCACTTCCAGACTCTCTCTCTCTCTCTCTCCTCCTCTCTCTACCTTTCTCTCCTCCGCTGTCTCTTCTCTGTGCGTCCAACACGCACAGAGGACAAACCGGGAAGACCAGAGTCAGAATCCAAAAAGCACCAAAAGAAGAAGAGAAACTCTGACTCTCTCCTTCTCTCTCTCTCTCTCTCTCTCTCTCTCTCTCTCTCTCTCTCAGTGTGTGTTGTTCGACGTGCCTCTGATCTCTTGTGAACATGCTTTGGGGGACCTGTCACTGAAGACAGGAGGTGCCTTGACAGCAAACAAAAGGCCAGAGAGAACCTGACAGACAGCACAAAGGAGGAGAGGAAGAAGAAGGGAAGATGAGACACTGATGAGCTGGATTGTTGCTTTTGAACAGGGGAAGAAGACAGCAACACATCACGTCCACGTCTTGACGTCCTACAGGTGGGATAAGAACTTTCTTTCTGTCTCACCGCTGTTCAATCAGTTCTGCTCTCTGTGATAAATTGTGTTTCCTGTCTGGAAAGACAGACAGACAGACAGACAGACAGACAGACACACACACACACACACACACACACACACACGCACAGTGGGTATCTGTAAGGACATTTCTTCAGCTGGTCCAGTGTTCGCGCTTTCCCAGCTGACTGCTGTAACCTTCACTGCAAGGTTACAGGACACTGACTTGATGTTTATGTGTATAGGAAGTGTGTGTGTGTGTGTGTGTGTGTGTGTGTGTGTGTGTGTGTGTGTGTGTGTGTGTGTGTGTGAGAGAGAGAGAGAGAGAGAGAGAGAGAGAGAGAGAGAGAGAGAGAGAGAGAGAGAGAGAGAGAGAGAGAGATCAACTGCTGCTTTGCCAACTCGCCCCGTGTTTTGGTGAACAGGTTTAGCAAGGCCCCGGCTAGCCTTCGGTACCCTTATTGTACAAATGTAGATTTGGCTACGTGTGTATGTGTGTGTGCTGGATGTCATGTATTTATGTGCAGCGACTGTGTTTGTCTTTCAAAGAGCAGCTGTCTCAACACTTGGCCTTACTCTGTCCTACCAAGTGGTGCCATTGAAAGTTGCAGCTCCATTAACGCAATAATTTAAAAAAGAGAGGGATATCTGCATACACTTTTCTGTCTCTGTCTGCCCCCCCCCCAGCCCCATCTAAATGACCTCCTGGTAAATGCCATCAATTCAGTACATGTGAGGTGTGTGAAAGGTGTGTGTGAGTGTTGAATTGCTGGTCAGACCTGATCAAGCCAACGTGCTCATGCAAAAACAGAAAGCAAAAATAGAAAAATAGCACACGTGCATCCTGTTCAAAGAGAGGTGCCACCAACTGTGCAAGAAGGTTCCAGAAGAGATACACTTGTAGAGACTGATACTCATCGCTGTGTCACATTCCCCAACAGCACAAAGGAACAAAGAATTTAGAAGAAGAAAAAGAATTTATATTTTTCGTCTTAGCGTGACCTTCGCGGTATCATGTTTAGGTTCATTCTGGTTTCAGTGAGACTCTATTGGAGAAGTGGAGGGCGACAGGCAGTGGAGGGACGGATCCCTTTTTTTTCTTTTTTTGGGCCGCTGTGACAAGGCTGCGGAGGAAAATATTGTTCAGCAAAGCGAAATAGCATAAAGGCAGACACAGAGTATATGGTCCAGTCACATGATTGTCACATGATCATCTCATGATCAAATTGGGGAAGGAGAGAATCGGTGTAGGCCTGTGTGTGTGTGTGTGTGTGTGTGCGCGTGTGTGTGCGTGTGTGCGTGTGTGTGTGTGTGTGTAAAGCCATAAGCCTAATCCACCAGTACTGATGCAAAAATCTAAAGCTTGAGGAGAGTGGGGTGGATTGGGGTAGGGTGGTGAGGGTAAGGACTTTTTTTGTTGTTTATGAAACACCTGTAACAAGATCTGATCACATCTCTCTCTCTCTCTCTCTCTCTCTCTCTCTCTCTCTCTCTCTCTCTCTTTCTCTCTCTCTCCCCACTCCATCTCCCTCTGTGTTTGTCACAAACACATAGCTAGAAAGCACAATGGCCACATTCTTCCCCCTGTATCAACCCCAGCATCTGCGCATGCACGCGCACACATACACACACACACACACACACACACACACACACACACACACATACACACAGAGCACACGCTGTTGGTGCTGACACCACCAGGTGAGCTGACAATCTCAGCATCTCGAGCTGAGACCTGAATCGGGACACAAGATGGATGGAAACATGATAATATAGAAAACGCCATCTGTTGGATAAAACTCATTACTACTGTACTGTAGAACCAGGAAACAACGTGTTTTGTTGACCCCTTTGACCGGTGTGACTTTCGCCTTGTGAAGTCTTCGTGTCATAATAACATCAAATTACTTCCCATTTGACTGCGCAGAGGAGAATGTTTTCACGCATTTACCGTTATAAGAGCTTTGCCAAAATAATAATTGCTCCCCATCGTTCTCAGACAACACAAGAATTTTCTTTGTTAAAAACAAGTATTAGCACTTTTTAGCTAACCACCATTAATTTAGATCAGCTTATCTTCCAGCAGTAAACTGAGCCTAAAACGTCCATTCACTCAGCCGGATCTGAAAATGTTGTTGACATTTGCAGTTTGAAGACAGACCGGTGCAGTTTTGACTACAAATATGCGATTATTCATCAAAAATGGAAGTCAGCCGTAGTGTGAGCGTGTCGCATTGAGAGCCGTTAGCATAAAGTTAGCCCAAAAGAATGTGACGCGCTTGTAACGACAGCTTGCCCAGATATTGTGCAAGCGTCCCTTCTGAGAACTTGCTGTCAGCAATACATTGTTGAGTGTGTAAACAGGTGACATCCTCTAACTGCAAAGGCTGGAACAACACTCCTCCTCCTCCTCCTCCCTCCTCCCTCCTCCTCCTGTCTCCGCTGTTCAACCTCTGACCTGTGCGTAACCTGTTCCCCCACCCCCTGTGTGGTGACACTGGTGAACCCTTCACCCGCTCTCTCTTTCTCTTTCTCTCTCACTCTCTCTCTCTCCCCCCATCTAAGCACTGTCCTTCAGACTTCAGGGACACTAATGCTGTTGTTATGCTTCAGTGTACAATGAGTTTTCCACCCCTTTAAGCTGACAGCATTCATTTTGGTAAATTCCTGCTTGCTTCATACATAAAATCGTGACATTATTGCTGCAACCAGCTGTCTTAAATACAATGATCTCTTCAGCGCTGTTGACCGCTTTTTGAATGATTGCTGATCGATCTAATCTCTTCACTCTAATTGAATTTTGTGAGGCCTTTCTCCAGTGTTGTTAGATAAGGTGGCCTCCATCAGAGCACATGTCTCCCACCAAGGATCCATATATCATGGCCCCTCTGCTGCTACCACTCAGTTTTTGCTAGCTGTCCATGTCAAACCTGACTACTTATTATATTGTCCCAGCTTGTTTTAGAAAGATTCAAATCTCATTTAAAGGCTTGTGTGAGAGCTTCTTAGTTTGTGTTTTATTGTCTTTTGCATAATTTTTTATCCTCTGAT
>BJFM01002223.1:3222-25524 GCA_016586285.1 Arothron firmamentum | reverse complement strand
TTTTTTTTTTTTTTTTTTAACACTGTTTGGCAATATCTTCGACTTTTCCCTGAGAAAAAAAACCCACAACCTGCACAAGGGTGGTCAGCGCTGGGGAAGCTGAGAAAATCCAAAAGCACCCAAAAGCAGGAAGTAGGTCACCCCTGTCTGAGACTAAACACTGATCACATTTTTGACACGACCGAAATAACCAGTTTGAAAACAAAAAACAAAAAAACTCCAGTCACATTTTCAACCTCAGAGTTTCGCATAGCTTCTTTTTTTATTATTATTATCAACAAACAGAACTCCCAGAGTGAATATTGTCCTCTCTTTGTCATCAGCCTGCAAAGATAAAGCTGATAAGAGATGGAGTCATGTTAGCACTTTACACATTAAAAGGAACAGAGGGAGGGAATGCCAAGAAATGTACATATTTATAAAAGAAGAAAATAAGTGACCTTGCAGAGGTCGACTACTGTTGATCTTAGCGTTTCTGCTGCTATCTCAGTCGCTTTGTTGTCTTTTTTTTCTAATTTCTAGCATGATGTTGGGCTTTGTAGTCTGCTGCAACAGGTTCCCTTGAATCGGAGGCAGCGCCAGCATGGTGTGGAGATTCTGGGATTTAAGTTGCTGCGGGTTTTACAGTTCTGAATACCAGCAGTGTTGGAAAATAACAATGTAAGAGGTTTATGCTCAGGAAGCTGATTTCTGGCTGGTCCGTGTTCCTTTTAGAGGACAGCAGCTCTTAATGCGAAGTGAAACACACGCACACACACACACACACACACACACACACACACACACACACACACACACACACACACACACACACACACACACACACACACACACACACACACACACACTGAAATGAAAAAAACTTGAAAAGGCCAACCCCCTCTTGTGGCTAATGTTTGTGTGTGAAAAGTTCATGTCTAAGTTAAATTACTGGGGAGCTTTTCTGTATTTTGTCACACACACACACATGCATTGCGCACGCGCATACACGCACACAGCATGTGACCTAGTCATACTGGTTGAACTTTGAGTTGCAACTTTCAGGGTTTACAGCCCTTATTCTTGTTGATAAGGGTCAAAGGGTGAACCTTAAATCTTAAAACCCAACCAAACAAGCCCGTAAAAGCACAGATAGATAAGGGTCCCAGAGGATGGCGAGAAGGATTTTCACTGCTCTGCCCAGCTTTTGGTGACTGGTTAATCATCAGTATTTAATTAGCAGCTATGTTCTATGTTGTGTCCGACATTATATTAACCATTATCCTTTGGGCCATTTACTAAAACGCGTCTTCCCCCTCTCTTAGGTCCCAGATCTGATTGGATGTTTTTGTCAGAATGACAGCAGAAGATCCTTCTCCCTCCTCTGAAATGAGCAACAACGCCGCCCCCTCCAAAACCTCCAGTGCCTCCCACCATTCCTTCCACGGACAGGCCAGTGTCCCGGAAGGCGTCGCAGGTGCTCCCAATGAGCCTGCGCTGGTTGCCTTAATGGAACGCACCGGCTATAACATGGTTCAGGAGAATGGTCAGCGCAAATACGGCCCCCCTCCCGGATGGAATGGCCCGTCTCCGCAACGCGGATGCGAAATATTTGTGGGCAAGATCCCACGGGACGTTTACGAGGATGAGCTGGTGCCGGTGTTTGAGTCCGTGGGACGCATCTATGAGATGCGGCTTATGATGGACTTTGATGGGAAAAACCGAGGATACGCCTTTGTCATGTACACCGAGAAACGCGAGGCCAAGCGGGCTGTTCGGGAGCTCAACAATTACGAGGTGCGGCCTGGGCGGCTGTTGGGGGTCTGCTCCTCGGTGGACAACTGTCGCCTCTTCATCGGGGGCATCCCCAAAACCAAGAAACGTGAGGAGATCCTGGAGGAGGTCTCCAAGGTGACAGAAGGGGTAATAGATGTGATAGTATACGCCAGTGCGGCAGATAAGATGAAGAACCGAGGTTTTGCATTTGTAGAGTACGAGTCGCACCGCGCGGCGGCGATGGCTCGCAGGAAGCTGATGCCTGGACGCATCCAGCTCTGGGGCCATCAGATCGCAGTGGACTGGGCTGAGCCAGAAATTGATGTGGATGAGGATGTCATGGAGACAGTGAAGATCCTCTACGTGAGAAATCTAATGATGGAAACCAGTGAAGAGACAATCAGGAAGGTCAGAGGGGTTTTAGTACTTTAGAGATTCTTTTACGCTTTTTGGTGTCTGATTGCGATTTTTAAACCCCCCCAAACCAGGTGTTTAGCCAGTGGAATCCCGGCTGCGTGGAACGGGTGAAGAAAATCCGTGACTACGCTTTCGTCCACTTTAACTCCAGAGACGACGCCGTCCTGGCGATGAACCACCTGAATGGAACCGAGGTGGAGGGGTCCTGCATTGAGGTGACGCTCGCCAAGCCGGTGGACAAAGAGCAGTACTCGCGCCAAAAGGCCTCCAAGGGGGCCGCTGCCACTCCAGAAGCATCTCAGCAGAACTACGTTTACCAGTGTGACCCATACACACTGGCCTACTATGGTTACCCCTACAACACTCTTATCGGACCCAACAGGGAATACTTCATCAAAGGTTAGAACGACTTATGTCTTCTTATGTCTGCTATTTTCCCCCATAAAACAATTTTAATCACTGTCTTTTAGAAGCAGCACAAACTTGTTCAATCTGGTAACGATAAAATACCGGCTCATGCTGCTATAGGAAGAACGACAACACCAAAATGCTTTAGGGAAATGTAATTTTTTAAATGGCCACACTGACTAAGATAATGACGATTTAATCATTAATAATGCCGTTTCCTTAAGATTCATATAAAAAAATTAATTACCTTTATGAGAATAGCCTCAAATCAAGCTGTTACAAGGCTCAAATAAACAAAGGTGATGGAACAATGAACGCTAATCCCATTAATGTGTGTGATTATACATGTTTTTTTGGGGGGTGGTAGTAGGAAAATTTATTTGACTTTCAACAATCATTGTGTTTTGGTTTTCTTTCCAAAGGATCCCAAATGATACAGAACCATGGTAATCTCTCACACCCTTACTCCTACTCATACCTTTAATGAACAATGAGCTTTCTTGGCATATGACAAACTATTCATTTTCTAACACTGCCCTTCTCTTGCTGTGCTGTCACCTTCCATTTCGTGCAGTTTTACGTTAGAGATGGAAGGGAAACTGTTAACTCACGACGCCATTTTACACTGGAACAAGCTGAGAGACATTCAGAATAAAGTTAACTGTATAGAAACTAAACTGGACTAAAAAGAATAGAATATTTTTGATACATTCAGAGGTTCTAAATTTATGTTGTAGCTATGTGACGATATGAAAAAAATATATATACATACATGAAATGATTATGAAAGTTTTAGCGGACCCCTGCTGACCGAGAAATAAACACGACCTCTGTCATCACGTTATTGTAATTGTATCTTAAGCAGGTACTGTGCGAGGTCGAGGTCGCGCTGTCGCAGGTAATCGTACCCCTGGACCACGGGGGTCTTACCTAGGGGGTTACTCTGCTGGTCGTGGTATCTACAGCCGCTACCACGAGGGCAAGACCAAACAGCCTGAAAAGCCCCATGAGCTGATGCCCAGTTTGGAGCTTGCTGCCTCTGTCAACCCTGTTGGCATCAAGCCTGGCACAAGTCAGTGAGACAGATATATCTGATATATATTCACACTGTCCCCCTCCTCAAACGCTTTTCTTCAAGTCCGAGTCTCATTTCCCATTTCTTGACTGTGTGATGGCTGTTGCTGGATGGTCGTATGCGAAATGAGTTTATTGGCGAAAAAAAAAAAAAAAAAAAATCTATCATTGTCATGATGACCAGAAAGTAGCTTCTATCATAATTTTCACATCTTTCCTTTATTCAGTAGTCGTCCCACATGCTCAGACAATGACAGCACTGCATTCGAATGACACGAGCACTTGAATTTCCATTCGATAATCTCGGGCCACATTGTGGAGGGCGTGTGGGAGGGGTCCTATTATTTTTGCAACCTTGATTGCTAAGGGAATCATTTTATGTGAAAATGGTGTGTTTTTAACGCAGTGCTGTTGTCCGTCTGAACAGACCATAGCTTTAACGGGATGCTTTGTTTTCACATGTGCGTTCAACTCAACATTTTTTTTTTTTTTTCCTGCTGAACCGACTGGAGGTTTTGGGCTTTACGAACCTGGAAACAGGTTCAGCCAAGAATGCGGAGTTGAATCGCAAAACTAATCCTGCAAACTTAAAAACTGCATTCTCTTTCTTACTTTCTCCGATCTAATCACTTCAAGGACAATACCAGTGTACGACGTTGGGGCCGACGTGTTTTTCGTCACGTCAGACAGCAGCCACCGCCGCAGCTCCGCCGGTGGTTTGTGATTTTCAAATTTCGAATTTCACATTTTCCCATAGAGGGGTTCCCTTCGAAATAATTCTGCAAGATTTGCAGCGGCAAAAATAACTATAATCGGGAAAAAAAAATCATATTTTTTCTTCCTTTTGTGGTGTTGTATGTTACAGAATTAATTTTAAACTCTACATAAATGGTTCCCATACTGGTATTATTCTTAAATCCTGATTATTCTACTAGATGTAACTAGATTTTCTTTTTATAAATGTGTAACGGCAGAAAACTGCCTCTTGTTTTGCTGTCATATATTTCTAAAGTGAACTTTTTGGATGCTACTAGAACATATACAGCCCAGGCATTAACCCCATCTTTGTCGAAACACAAGGTCACCCTCTTGAAAACACTTTTGTCCATCTGAAACAACGACATACATTCTCTTTCTTTCTTTCTTTCTTTCTCTCTCTCTTTCTGTCTGTCATTCTCACAATGTATTGGGGAATTAAGGTAATCCTCAATTGAGAATTATAATCCAAATCACACTCCGACATCTTGTGCAATATCTCTTTTTCCTGCCCAGCCTGTTTTCTCCAACTATCCTCTTATTTCCTATACATGATTCATTGTTTCAGACTCCATCAGTCCTTTCATAGATGACCTTTAGTCGTAGTTTGCATGCGTGCGTGCGTGCGTGCGTGTGTGTGTGTGCTCCGTGTGGGTGTGTGCATCTCTCTTCTCAGGTTTAAGCCGTAAAGGCCTCTTGCACCCGTCTTTTCTGCTGCAGCTCGTTCTATTATCCGAGCTCTCACTCTGTTGTCTCTTTACGTGCAGTGGCTTTGCCGGCTCTCGGCGGTCAGTACCCGGTGTTCAGCGCACCGCCACCCGCGGCCAAGCTAATGGAGGAGGGGAAGGTGCACGCAGTGGAGCACCTTATCAACCCTCTGACCATGCAACACCCTGAGCACGCCAACACTACTGCTGCTGCCACAGTCCTCCCTGCCGTCTCCACTCCTCCACCTTTCCAGGTGTGCAGTGCGGTAATGTTCAGTCTACGCTTCAGACATTCTCATTGTTCGACCGCATTCACCCACATTTCTGTTGGTAAAACATAGCATACTCCACTGGGTTTTGGTGCCCAAACCGTAACACCCAACAATGCTCTCCCCCCCCTCTCTTTTTCCTCCAGGGCCGTCCAATCACCCCCGTCTATGCCATGGCCCACAATGTCCAGCGTATTCCCACAGCTGGCGGCCTGTATGGAGCGGGCTACGTCCCCATCGCAAACTACGCTGCCAACTCCGCAGCTCTGGCCGCCCTGCAGAAGAACGCAGCGGTCGCAGCTGCAGCGTATGGAGGATACTCCGCCTACACCGTGCCGCAAGCCTTCCCGGCGACCGCCTTCCAGCTGCCTATCCACGACGTCTACCAGACGTATTGATCACGCCTGCATGCCAAAACCCGACGGCGGCGTGCCTTCTATCGTTTCGCACGCAGGCATCGCCTGGGCGAGCAAAACATCCGAAAAAGCTCCGGGGAATTTCACGCGAGGCGTGACGTGGAACTGAGGCGATGCAAATGATGCAGTGATTTTGAAAACCTGTCCTACCAACAGCACCAACCAAGGTGCCTGGAGCCTAGCAACCACCCGGCAGGCTTTATTGTTATAACTGTTATTCTCTTTACGAATTCCCATAAACTAAAACACACACACAGGAAACAACAACCACAAACAAGGAAACAAGCATTTCTCACAGCAGTCACTGGTTTGTGTTTCTGTCTCTTTTTTTTTTTCCCCTGCCATCTTGTTGCTCTAAAAATACTGAAGGTACATTTTGAGTATTTATGAAGATGATATACATTTAGAGTTCTGTGTAGGTTTCTTTTATTTGCGCATTATTTGCTCGCTGACACAGGAAAATAGGTTTCAAACCACGGCAAAACTAAAACACAAAGGAGACAGCGCAACAGGAACTAATGACACAAAACCATCCAGCTGAAGACTGGTTTTTGAAAGACTGTTCTTTTGCTTGTGCCCCCCCATAGGTAGTCTTTTAACTAATGTGCTTTGTGCGCTGCTGTTCTTCCTGGTTCTAGGTTATGGTTATAGGTTGTGTAACATTCCTGTGTGGTACTTTTTTTCCTTTTTTTTTTTGGTTTATCTTCTTTTATTTGTGCTTTATGGACGTTTTAAATGAAGGTTTATTTGATGTGCTCATTTTGCCTATAATTAATAGTTTTGCTTTGGTTGTTGGAGACTTATTGAGGCCTGAAAACGAGTTGCCAGTTCTATAGAATAAGACCGTTTTTCCTCCAATAATGAGCAGCTTGGTTTGTGTAAAAGCCTGTTGGACAGTGTCAAGGAAAAACATGTCAAAGACTTTGTCATCTTCAGAAACTGCTGACTGGGGATGAAGACTGAATGGATGTTTGTGTTTTTATTTCATTTACAGTATATACATTTATTGGGTTATTTTTTTTGCAGGGGGGCATTTTTGAAAGTAGAACAAATATGGAAAGAAGTAATTTACTTTCTTTATGGACTGAAGTGTTCAGTCAGCTATTAGGCTAGTGTAGTTACTACCCAAAAAAAGGAAGAAAAAAAAACTAGACTAAAGACTAAAAGCTGTGCCAGTCTACTGTGCCTACATTTGAATGGTGTATGTGCTACCCTTGTTTTTGCTGTGATAAGCACAGTGAAGAAAAAAAACATTGATACTTGAGGGGGTTTTTTTTCAACATTTTTATTTTCATTTAATTACGTTTTTGGTATTACCGGATGGTGGTGATGCACACTCTGCAGTCAGATGTAAGGAGATGTTCCTGCAGCCTCTCCTCTGATCGCTCTCGCAGTACGCTTTTATTTTGCGTCCTCTGTACTGCGCTCGGCCGCAGTGACTTAAAATGTATTTATAAAAGGCAAAAGATTGTGTCTGGAAGGAGAGCTATCAAACACAGAGCATGGCTTCATATTTAAACATGGATCATCTGAACAGATGGTGGTGCATATAAAAGAATCCCTAAAAATTGTTTCAGAAGGCACTTTCTAAACTCTGCAGTGCGATGAAAGAAAACGTAACGTTGGAATAGCTGCAGCAATACCTCAAGCTGAAATATACATCAAAAAAGCATCAGTACATATACGACAACATACCAATTCATGTGTGAAAGACACAAGAGATGCATTCAACTGCTGATCATGAAGTCACATTCCACAGGTGCGTTTGAATTCCAGTTTGTATCTCCATACCGCTGCTGTTAGATTTGACTCAGTCTGTTCTATTCCATTCTACGTTTTCAGATTTTGACATTATAGTGAATTATCTTTATGCTCCACGAAATGAAAGAACTGAAATGAACACCACATCACACTCCATTGTCTACATCTGCTTTATTAAGTTCTTTATGGTAACAATATGTCAGGATATATGTAAGATATGCATGACATTTTTTGTGTATGAAGTAAGAAAAAAAAAGCATAATATATTCGAAAACATGTTGCTTTTCTTTATTTACAATATCTTTAGGGATAAAAGTCAGAGTAACAAATATAGTTTTTGTTATTGTTTTTTTTTCTTTTTTTGCCAAAGTGTCCAATAATTTTTAAAAATTCAAGGTTAGTTTTTTTGTGTATTCCTTTTTCTAATTTAACTGGATTTTGGTGTTATGAGTGGGAGCACAAAAACCTTATTAAGCTACACTTTATCGGCTCCAACAAGGCAAAAAAAAAAAAAAGCAAAACTTTTCGAGCTTTCCTTGTTTCAAAGTGAGTAGCATTTCACTATGTTGGCATTGCAAATATTTCTTTCAGGTAAGACTGACTGTGTATCACAACTGAATGTGAATCCAAATTCCTTCTGTCAGACGTGTGTAAACCTTCTGTACATGTCTCCTGCTTATAAAACCAGCTTTATGTTCTGTTGCCTGCATTTCACCCACACTTCAGCAGCAGAATGAAGTTCTATGCATGTGTCAGTGGGACAGAGCTAAATGTGCCTAGTCTAACATACAGTAGGTTTTACCTTTAGAACTCTTGCTAGCGTGTGCCTTATTGCCAAGATGTGCCCTTAACTATCACTTTGTAGACCTGCAAAGATCTTTTTCTATTAGTTTAAAACAAAAAGAAGTTTGTTTGGTCCTATTATATTTATAGCGACAAAGTAGGTAAATAAAGCATTTTCAAAAATGAGATAATGATGTGGTTCATTTATTTGTCGAAATTAGTTCAAATGAAAGATTTTACAAATTGCAGAAATTGGGATTCGAACCCCAACTGGATGTATAAAGGTGGAGAGATAAAGTTCAGAAAATGTTTTATGAAGCTCTCGGGTAAGTCTTAACTTTACTCAAGAAACATTTTCTTAGAAAGATTATTCTTAGATTCGTAACATACAGTAGCTGTTAATTTTTTTCTTAATCAGTGTGGAAAGTAACTAACCGTACATCAAACAATATGTTCTTTACTTATATCAATGTTAAGCATATTGATTTAATTACCTCTGCCAGGAGGTAATTACCTCAACCAAGGATTCTGGAGAGACGCTGACCTTTGATCATCCAAAGTTCATAGGCCAATATCAAAGGCCAAAGTGATCCGATCATACATAGGTTACTTTATGATTAAAGGCCAAAGTGCTTCGATCATGAAGTAAAGTAACTTATGTGTTTAGGTCACAATATGTGGGGAAATGGTCTGCTTGGTGGTCTGCGCTCTCCATGTGCTTTTTTTGTTAATCAACGCTGTTTAGCTATTTAATTGAAGAAATGGTACCCTCTAGTGGTAAATAAAATGTAATGCAACTCTCTTTCCACATGCCGGTAGATTAAAATAGGTTTAAACATTGAATCTGTAAAGCTATGATATTACCTTTCTTTGTTTAAGTAATAAAGACACATGAAAAATGTTGAAAAAATGTTCAGATACTTTTTCCCCCAGAAGTAACATTGAAGACTAGAGAAGTCATGAGCGGATTTTAATGAAATTTTTATGGTGGCGAAAGTAACAGATTATTAAATTCTGATGATGCTCCGGATTCCGGAGGGATTTTGACGATTTATCTTCTAAAAATCAGAGCCAAGATGCTTTCTATAAAGCAACCTACCATGTTATGCAACCTTGTATTACCATTGCCTAAATATACTATTATTGATGGTAATGGTAATTTTATTATTATTATTTTTGTTTTAATTTTTTGGTTTTTTTAAGTTAGACAATCTCTATTAAAGGAAGACAACTCAGGTCCACCATCACCCTCCAGGTGCGTGCTTGGGGGTGGTCTGCGCTCTCCGAATGCATTTCCAGTGTATTGTTTTAAACAGTTTAATCTTTTTCGTCAACATTTGAGCGTCTTTTCCCCATTACCTCAGAGTGGCTTTTTGAGATCTTTTACATAGTTTTGAACACTTTTTGCTCCCATCATTTCAGAAAATAAATCTTTGGCAGCAGAAGGGAGTAACGTTTATTTTGCATTTCCACCCTCAATGATGCTTCAATACCTTTGTATGTAGTGTGCTAAATGACTCCGACTTTTTTCAGACTGCACCAGGTGTTTGTGTCCAAGCATACTGTCATTCGGAAGCACCTATTTGCTATACTATTTTTATAGCTATACCTCCAACAATTTATTTTTTATTATCTTCAACTATGTATCTTTTTCCTACGACACGCCGACCTGAACATTTTTGGCGCCCCCTTGGGGAGACGCGCCTCACAACTTTAAGACCACTGATCTTATTCTAAGGAACTAAACTATACTACAATGCCCATAATGCATCAGCACTCATTACGCTTTACGTGCCGTGGTATGGCTGTTGCCAGTTTCGTGCAGATTTGTAAATAATATGGCTGGACCAACTCCGTCTATACAAAATATATAAGGAAATCCAGATTATGTATGCAGTTACTAAAATGTGCTGCCGCTTCACTGCGTAGCCTCAGTTTATATTTGGCTTAAAGGAGACGCGACAAAGCGCACAAAATGGTTGCGCACTGGGCCCGAGCAAATAAGTAGGTTTGCTATAGCTTTAAGAACGCGAAAATAGTGTCTGCTTCTTTAAAACGATATCGCTTTATTGCTGAATAGATAATTACGAAAACTTTTTAGTTTCTGATCAATAAATATATGCATTTATTTTCCGACGAGCCCAACGCAATGACACAAAATGTCCAACTGTTGGATAAAGGCCGCTTGCAATCAGAACGGCTTTAAACCAGATGCGGTCCGTTCTTTCACACATTGCTAATAAACTCTCTTGATTTCAGACTCAATTTAAAATAGACTGTAACGTTCTAACGGCAATGGAACCACCAGGTGACCGAACAGGGGTCGTAGATAAAAACGAAGAGCCGGCGGAGGACAAGGCCGCAGTGCAGACACCGGCCACAAGTAAGACCGTTACACGGCGAAGGGAGCTCAGAGAGCGCGGGGCAGGCCGGCCGAGGCCCGACGTCTCTGAGTCGTTAACAGACCATAATGGGGCAGCGTCGAACCCGCAGAGTTCAGGTCGGGTTTTAAGAAACAGGTCAACCAGGGCGGTACCGGCTTGGCTTAAAGACAGCAAGAGCGACGAAGAGGAGGACGAAGCGAGCGTGGACATCGTTGCGACCAAGCGAAGGAAAGTTTCCAGCTCAAGACGCAAGAAACATTCTGAGTCGGTGGGTTCGGATGAGGCTGGAGGGGGACTGGCAGGTGACAGTCTTCAAGGCACAGAGTAGGTCTTATTATTTGAACCGTCCAAGCTGATGATTAGTGTCACAACGGTTATTTGACGGGTCTGACTTTAAACGTATGTGTTTATGTCGTTGGGGCTGGTGTTTCTCAGATGCACGCCTTCACCATAGCACATCCCCTTTCTACTGCCCCACATAGGGAGGGTGGAGTGGAACTTAACAAACTTAAATAGTAGCATTTTTTTTGAGGGCTCACAGTAAATGTATTGGTTAGAGACGTAGTGACTCTGCAGGTCGAGAGAGAGCCTTTTCTCATGTGTTAATATCTTCTCTGCAGCTCAGGGGACCCAAAGAACTTTGCCACAGATGCCCGAGGTATCCAGACTATAGTGAAAAATTTATAATATACACCTAGTCTAATCTATGAGACTAGTTGATCACTTTTTTCCTGTTTCTTCCCTTCAGCTCTACCCTCCAGACACATTATGGTCCAAACTCGAGCCAAACCCCTGTCTGGCAGGGGTGTGCGTGGCTCCGCCAAAGTTGCATG
Source organism: Arothron firmamentum (assembly GCA_016586285.1). Lineage (NCBI taxonomy): Eukaryota > Metazoa > Chordata > Actinopteri > Tetraodontiformes > Tetraodontidae > Arothron > Arothron firmamentum. The sequence continues at coordinate 13,961 of BJFM01002223.1, read as the reverse complement.
TAAGACCGAACCTGGAATAGAGAATCCAGCAGGTGAGCAAAATGTTTACAGCGAACCTCAGTAGTTCAATCTGTGGGAGCCTATAATTTATCCATAATATCCAAAGCTTCACAGTCATGATCTTCTTTAAAGTACTGTTTATTTTGTTTAAAGCATCTAGTGTAATATTTTCATCATTAGATAAATTAGATAGACTTAATGTTGAAATCATTGGCTCCTATCTTCTGTTACTCACTTAACATCTACTTAAATGTGAAAGAATGCTCCTAGCTAATTTATGTGTCTGCCATTCAGCAGTAGAAGGACAACTGAACAATGGCCAGGAAGATGGAATGTAAGTATTTCACTTTAAGTAGCATCAAGTGGGTGAGTGCTGTAACTTTATGTGTGTTTAGAGTATTTTAATTAATAGAAAACTAAACGGTTCAATACCAGAGCAGCAGAGTATAATTTTGAGTGTGATTAACGTATATGTATGTATACCTTGTTTTACAATATAGAAGCCATGAGGACCGTGAGGCTGCTGACAAAATTTTTGTGGTGTTCATGATTCTCCAGCCATGTACATGTTGTAAAAACCTGTTTTGTAATAGTAGCTGTTCTCCCTCATCTCTCAGGAAAAATAAAGAGAAAATGAGCGAGGGTGTTGCCGAGCCAGTCTTGGATGATGAAAACCTTTCATTTCAGGATGACCCAAACAAATGTAAATACCAGGCAGAGATTCAAAGGTACTCCTTCAGTTAGTGTTTTCACCAATTGATGCCACAGTACAGGTGGAAATTTCACTTTTATGAGTGCATTTTTCCTGCTTCAGTGGTGCAGAGGAGGAGGAAAGCATTACCAGTGATGAAGATGTTCCTTTTAGAGATGACATAAATGACCAGAGCTATGACCCGAAAGCTCAAAGGTATGCGTGTCTCTGTAAAGATTGGACGAGAGTATTTTTTTTCAATGCTGCTGTCTGTATTTTCTAGGGAAGTCCCAAAACCAAAGCGCAGAGCTCCCCCAAGGCAAAGGGACAAGAAAGAGAAAGAAAAAACACCTAAAAAAGAGACGGAGGTTGCCGAGATCAAAGTGGAAGGGTTGGAAAACTTGAAGAGTGTGGAAGATGAAGTGAAGCTAGAGGAAGAAATTGTGGAGGACCCAGATGGACCAAGGAAGTAAGCACAGCAGATTATGTGTGGGGAACATTGGGACATATAGGAGTGTGTTGGAAGCAGTGGTGTGCACAGACATTTTGTGGGGCAGGTGCTCACTTCAAAATAAGGGGGGATGGGGCGGGCTGTTAATCGAGAACTAATCGATGATCGGGACAACATTGGTCACATGTAAAAAAAATAATAAAAATTTCTGTAAGGCACTTGCTTGGTCCAGAGGGTAAACGGCAGGTTCTATAGCGCCACCTAGAGTCTATCTGTGCACACCACTAGCTATTAGCTATTTTATCAAGTTTCATAGGTTTATTTTTTCCTGTTCTTGCCACCATTGTCTCCCTCTGTTCAGGAGAGGCCGAAGGAAAAAAGACGATAAAACTCCACGGTTGCCTAAGAGAAGGTAAGGTAGATGTGCATTTTGTGGGTATCAGTCATGGAATGTTAAGATTGCTCTGCCTGTGACAAACACAAGCCAAGATTGGATGGATTAGATTATATCTCTCAGTTGGTTAAAAAAAAAAAAAAAAAAAAAAAAAAGGAAGCTATAGCAGCAACCTCATGGTGCGGGGCTCCTATGACCCCCTGCTATGTAAAGCATATTATTTTCATATTTTACCTTTCAAGCTAGTGGTAAAATGATCTGTTAAAAATTGGTTGCGCTCTCAGAGCACCAACATGAACGTCGCTATAAAACCATGGTATTTATTGTTAATCTGACCATTTTAATACAGAGACAATAAATTGTTTGTTCTTACCATCTGTTGATGTGCACTTAAATGACTTGATATTCATTTAATGATTCTTAACATACTAGATGATGTTGAGGATGTTGAGATATGGTCTAAAGGTCTTGTCTGTTATGTCCACTCAAACAGGAAGAAGCCACCGGTGCAGTATGTACGATGTGAAATTGAGGGATGTGGGACAGTGTTGGCTCATCCACGCTACCTACAGGTGTGTGTCAGCTCAGGAATTCTTCGCATCACTTTCAGTTACTCAAAATGGCTCCATAAATGTGGCTGCAGTTTTTGAAAAGGTGATGTCAATTGTCAGTGATTCTTCAAAGGTATTACTTCAAATTAGCTAACACGTTTTCTGGACGGAGTACCTCAAGGGTTCAGATTCTCCCATTGTCTCTGAAGCTATTTTGACAGCAATTTGTTCTTCACCTGTCCTGCTTTGTCTTTGTTGTGAACTCTAGCACCATATTAAGTATCAGCACTTGCTCAAGAAGAAGTATGTGTGTCCTCACCCATCATGTGGGAGACTATTCCGTCTGCAGAAGCAACTGCTTCGTCATGCAAAGCACCATACAGGTACATAAGCAGTGAATGTTTTGGATATCGATCAATGTATAATCACTTTTTTTGTAATAAACAGTGATGTACTATAGTTATACTGCTGTTTGTGATTTGTAGACCAAAGGGATTACATCTGTGAGTTCTGTGCACGTGCCTTCAAGAGCTCCCACAACCTGGCTGTACACCGCATGATTCACACGGGAGAGAAGCCGCTGCAGTAAGTATTTTTATTTAGGTCGGAAAAATAATGAATCCTCTTTTTTTATTATTATTATTTTTTAAATTACATCAAAGCATTTTCTTTCATTTAAATTTTGCCTTTCCATCAGGTGCGAAATCTGCGGTTTTACATGTCGCCAGAAGGCATCGCTCAACTGGCATATGAAGAAGCATGATGCTGATGCTACTTATCAGTTCTCATGTTCTATTTGTGGCAAAAAGTTTGAAAAGAAGGACTGCGTGGTGGCACATAAAGCCAAAAGTCACCCTGAGGTGCTGATCGCGGAGGCTCTCGCAGCTAATGCTGGTGCTCTCATTACGACCCCCGCCTCCATGTTGGAGCTGCCAGCAAACCCCGCGCAAGCAGAGGTCACCAACTTGGACGCGAACCAAATAGGGCAGGCCAGTCAGGAGGATCAACTGAACCAGGAAGTTGGGCAGCAAGTTGCTCAGGTTTCTCAGATTGCTCATGTGACCCAACCAGTGAATCACCAGGTGGTTTTATTGGGACAAGACCAGAACCTTCATACCATGCAGGTGCCAGTGACTATTGCGTTGTCCCCCATTGACCCTCCTTCCCCAGCTGACAACCAGCAGCAGGGTCACCTCCAACTCCAGATGCCCGTCCAGTTTGTGCACTCTAATCAGCCATCACAGCAGCCCCAAATACCACAGTTAATGCTGCATTCAGGCGCAGTGGTGACCCAGCATCAACCCCAGCTCCAGCCCCTTCAGTCATACTCGTCCCAGCAACAAAGTCAGGGGCAGACGCAAATCTTGCAGATGACTTTCCAGCCTGTCAGCCAGTCGCAGAGCCACATTCAGCAGATGGCCATTTTAGCTACTACTCAGCCACTTCAGACCCTGCAGACAGGCGCCCTGAACACCCCGCTCCTCTCCCCGTCCCAGTCCCAGGATACAGTGTCTACCAATGGGGACAGCTTTATACTGGACAATCCAGTCAGCTCACTTCAGCAGGCAGAAGGTGCTGGGGGGGATGGGGTTGTTTGGGAGGAAACCGGACAATGTCACATTATGTCAGACAGCGCAGAGAGGCGTGTGCAACAGGACCTAATGTAAAGCAACTTTTTGTTTAATACCTAATAGCAGATGGAAGCAGATGATGCCATCAGTTCCCTGGTGCCCTGTATTATAATATTTGAGTTTAATGTAGGACACCTATATATTATGTACTGTTTGTTCACTCTTAGTCACGTTAGCCTTTTAGAATATCTGTATCAGGGAAATATCTGTATGTGTATTGTTGCCTTTGTACATATGTCCTGTTAACCTAACAATCCTTTTACATGAGAGTGTGTCTGTCTGTGTGTGTGCGTGTGATGATCAAGAGGTCACGTGAAAAATTTGTTGCTTTTTTAATGATATAGCGTACCTCTAGTAATACATTAAATGCCTAGTGTACGGCAATAACCCTCTCCATGAGTTAATCATCTTTATGTTAACTGCCAGAAAAAAAAATCTATGAAACAGTTCCTTATATGCCAGGGTGAGACTTTAAATAGGCAGCTGTTTTGTTTTTTTTTCAATTCTGTCCATCTTTATCCTAAAGCCTTCATTTCCATTTGATATCCAAGATAATTTAAATCACAAGTAGAACGGTGGAAATGCTTAGATTGCAGATATCATTTACAAGCGTTGGAAAAAGGCATAGTGCATCTTTAAGGGGTTTTAGCAGTGTCAGTTCAAATGGCATCTGTACCACTGTGCTGTTTAACCTGTTAGTAGTAATAACCTGTATGTACATAGTTAGTACACACGGATGTCCTCAAATGTAACTGAAACCTGAAACAATAAAATAACCACATAACAGAATTTGTTGATTAACTTTGGACTTCATTTTAATAAGTTTTAGTATACAACCTAGGAAAGTGTCATTACAAAATCTGCACCTCTTTGAGATTTAGTAAAGATATGAACAAGAAATACCTTTATTTTGGAAATAAAAATCACCAAAAGTATCATGGCCTAGACAATCTAATGTTAAATTTCTATGCAAAATGAATGCTCTCTTCATCTGTTGAGGGTAAAACACTGGACATTGCTGTTTTAAGTAAGGTATTAGCTGTGACTGGGGCAAAAACAACATAAAAAAAAGATTTGCACACAAATGTTCCATCCATCTGTACTAATCTGTACTATTGCTAAATGACAGCAGAGCATGTTATTTCCTGAAGATACTCCCTAGGGCATGTTCACCTGTTCTCTGTTCCTTTGTAGGGCGTACTGCTTCATAGCTCTTTTGGGAGGAATTAATGAGTTACTAAGTCCAACTCTCTTCTTCTTCACCAGTCCACCTGAGTCTTCCTCTTTTTTCTCCTGATGGAGGTTCTGGGATCCTTTAACTGAAACAATTTGTTGTGTTTCTTCACATAAAGGGACGTCCGTCTGAGTGGGTGGAACTGGTGTCTGGAGGTCACTGTCATGAGCAAACTTGCAATTGATCCCAAATCTGCACTTTCCATCTTTCCTGTACAACACGCATATTCTTTTACCTCCTATCTGGGATGGCCTGGACTGCATCGTAAGGGGGACGTGTTTCTGCAAGGCACTGAGTTTCTGGTCCGCCTGAGCCTTGAAAGGGTTAGTAAACACACTGCTGTCGGAATGGGTATTAAGTAATGGAGGGGGTAGCTTAATGGGCGTGAGTATTAAGGGTGCAGGTAGGGTGGGCTGACCGGCTGCACTGGGAGCTGAGGGGATTTGGGAAAGTTGTGGCGGTGAAGAAAGTTCTTCTGTGTCCGATTCGCTGTCTGAGTCACTTGAACCGGAATCAGGCTCTAACAAAAAGTTGCGGGTCCTTGTGGTTGATGAGGACTCTCCACACTCTTCTGCAGAGGGGCTGGGAAAACACCGAAGACGGAGAAATGACAGTGGTTAATGCAATTATCTCAGCGACATATTTTGATATTGATTACTTACTCATCTCCGACATCGTTAACACCATCGTCTCTATCATCCTCGGACTCTGAAGACAGTCCGTAGCCAACCAGAGAATTCATGCTTTCAACGATTTAGCTTGGGGCGGCTAATTTGTTCGGAACATAGCTTTAAAATGAAAACGCAATGTTGCCGTTTTGGGATATTTAGATTACATATTTTTTCTACCTAAACTGCTATGCTCATTAAACTGGATATAGTTAGTAAATGAAGACAAGGTATGTATCCCCCAGAATGTCAATAAACAATCTATGGGAGAGGCAACAGGAAGTGACTTTTTCAGCTGTTGTTTTTTTGGCCGCTGTTTGCACAGCATGAGCTCACACTGACACCTACCGGCTTAATTTGACATTACACACCTTAATCGCTCTACTGCGGCCTTATAGCTATACTGTCTGTGGTCGGTTCAAATTCATACATTTTTCCATACAACCATTATCATTTTATCTGAGATTATAAACTGATAAATTGCGCCTGCTTTAAAATTCCAAACCCACAAACAACATAACTCAAAATGGTTAGATCCAGAGCCTGTTCTAACCTGAAACAGAAGCACTTAGGTACACTGAGCTATGGTATGGACGATTGAGAACCTATACTAACCATCATACATCTAAATGATCTCCCTTTAAGGCTTTTGGAACTGTTCTGGTGTCAGAATCAGAATCAGAATTACTGACAAGTCGGTTTTGCTCTTATGACTAGACTGCGTTGCGCTTTCTACGCTTGAAAATCTCGTGCCCGTCTACATTGCATTGTACGGCAAATCGTATGAGCAGCAGCGGCAGATTTACAAAATGTATCTAAAAAAACAAAAAACAAATACATTTTATTTTCGGCCAACTCTGACTCTTGTTCTTCGCATCCTCAGCTACCTACCAGTGTGAAAAGTTTCAAGTTCTTATTAGTGGTAACTTGAAACTAAAGAAAGATAAGATTATTGAATTGAATTATTGCCGGATAGATAGATAGATAGATAGATAGATAGATAGATAGATAGNGACAGACAGACAGACAGACAGACAGACAGACAGACAGACAGACAGACAGATTGATTGATTCATAGATAGATAGTCTTAAACTGATATCTCTAATTGATATGTGGAAGTTGCATTTGTTATAAATGTTAAGTTCATACCAACCAGTTTCCAGGTGTTTTTTTGTTTGTTTGTTTGTTTGTTTTTTGTTTTTTTGTTTTTTTGGTTTTTTTTGCTCTTTACTACCTTTTTTTTTTAAAAAAAAATTACTGTTATTTTATGTCTTTACCACACACAACTATAAGCATATAATTTTTCAAGCGTTAAATAAGTGAGGGTACATCTGGGCTTTCTTAAATGCCACAAATCCCCACTGCGCCTTAGACATTTATTTAAGCACGCTAACCACTGTAAACATGTCTTAATTTAGATTATCCTTCATCCACCCTACCAGTAAATCAGATTACATCATCATGACTAGATAAGTGAGTTCTAACTTAAGCGGCGCACATTTCCAGTAGGACTGGTGGAAGCGCGCCATTGGTCGCAGTGCTGCCGGGATGGAAAAGGCGCACGCCACCGGGTATAGGGGGCGCTTCTTCGGTGTGCGCATGTGTCACCACAGCAGCGACAACTAGATGATCCAATGGCAACCAGGCGGACCAGACGCTCGGTCGGCACGGATCTGAGTAGGACCGCCGTGGCCCGGTCCACCGCCATTGCCGAGCAGCTGCGCTATGAGTGTTCCATCTTGCTGGAACTTTATGTGAGTAGCAGAAGTTATTTGTAAAGTTCTCTTCTTCCAGCCTGCCTTTTGATCAGATCACAGTGTTGAGCTGTTGAGGAAAGCGTGCGTGCTTGCGTGCGTATGTGTGTATATGTGTGTGTGTTTGTGCGTGCGTGTGTGTGTGTGTGTGTGTGTGTGTGTGTGTGTGTGTGTGTGTGTGTGTGTGTGTGTAAAGTGTGCATCACAACAGCAAAAATATCGATCTAAGAAGAATGATAAGAGGGTGCATGTGTCTGCGTTTAGAGCAGAATAAAAAGGGAAAATCTGTGCGTGTGGGGTAGCAGGGGGTAAGAATGCAGAGTTACAGGGGTGAACTGAGTTGGAATTACAGACGTGGGTGTTCTTCTGGCACAAACCCGTCAGTGCTTGCACACAATGCTCTCATCTCTTGTCCAGCATGTCTTGGCCTATGAGAGCTTACACTTATTAAAGCCTCCTCTTACTTGCTTTTCATGTTTGAAGTGCAAAGGAGTGGCTTGACATAACTTTGATTCAATTGGCTCCCAGAAGGTGACTTTTATTTCTTTGATTCATTTCTTTGTTGTTGTTGTTGTTGTAGTAGGACCCAATGTTGCCCCAGGGCCAAAAGTTGCAGGCATACAAGTAACAACCAACACACCGTGAAATGATAAGATATGTTTTAACCTGCCATAGTGCGTCCCAGATCATTTCCTCCTCTCTCTTGCCGGGGGCAGTTTCGCTGGGATTGAATGCAGGTTGAAATTTTTCCATTTAGAATTCTGTTTAATTTCCTGAAGCTGCATTTTTTTCATCCTGGATCATGCTTCACTACACTGCCACTACCTGTCATGCAAGGCTTGGATTTTGGAAAATGATCTCACACTTACAGCATAAAATACAAGTGACGCATCGTTTAAAGCTGTGACTCCTTACGCATGCTGTGGCACCACCACCCATTGGAGAGTGGAAATGTTATGGCAGGTTTTTCTCCTTAGAGGCGGATAACTCTTTACTATCAATATTTTTATTCTTCTACAAAATGTCCACGATCAGCTACCGCTCAGGTGGTCCTGGGGTGTGGACTCAGCAGCAAGAATTGGTGCCTTATTTGGTTAGAACGTATATGGTTGACAGGAGACATCTAATCTAGGTCTCACTTCTGGTTCTCCCTTTTTTTTTTTTTTTGGCTTCCTTTGTTTTCTCCGTAAGAAAGAGCAAGAAACTTTTACTTCAGAAGTTCCAGCGGCCGACGGCAGCCTGGTGTCTGTCCCTCCTCCTTCCTCCCAGCTGGATACCAGAGATAAGTTGTGGCGGCTCCACTCTGCTTTGCTCCAGTGCCACGTGCTCCTGGAGAAAGCCATCGCCAAAGAGGTAGAAGAGCTGGGAGACGGCAAGGTCGACTATGAGACCCAGAGGAAGACGGTGAAGGAGAGACTCTCGCTTCTCATAATCAATATTCGGGAGCTTCTAAAAGCTGTTGATGGTAGTGTCCAGACTCCCAGTGCAGATCAGTTGGAGGTAAGCGCCCACTCCCATTGATGATGAGGTGGTTGGTTGACATAAAGCTTTAAAATCTTTTTTTTTTTTTTTCTGATCTTATTGACAGTCAGTTGTTCCGACTGCTGTGTTTGAGCTTAAGCTTTGGCTTTTTCGCATCTTCCAAGAGGTGGATTATTGGACCAAGATCACCATCACCACCTTGAAAGTGCTTCCTCAAGAGATATCCAAGGAAAATGTCAGGACCAGGAGAGGCTCCAGAAATGCTCACTGATGAGAACTGTGTGAGTGTTCATGGGTGAAAAAGAGGAAGGGTAGGGATCAAAACATCAAACAGGTAATGTGTAGCCAGTGATCAAAGTGTGGACAGGAAGCGAAAAAGTCAAAACAGACATCTGATCTGAGATCTACAGGGTCTAGTTTAGTTTGTGTTCAACATTAGAGAGAGAAAAAAAAACTACTACAGTATACTTATTACTTACCATTTAAGATGTTATTCACTGTATATGAATTTTAAAGTAAAAACAGTTACTTTATTTTTTAACATTTTTCTTAGGTTTGACCCAATGTGGATGCTGTATTTTATCTTTGGTTTTTTTTGCACTTTGATACAGCAGAAGTTATTTCACATTTACTGCCAAGATCTGCAGCAGCTGATGTTTTAATTCATGTCACTACAAGCTTTAAGTTCACGATAATCACACTTAATCCTGCGGCCTTAACCCATTCTTCATATTTATTTAGGGATTACCGACGTATCTAGAAAAAAAAAAAAAAAAAAAAAAAAAAGTCGTGTATAGCAACGAAACGTGTACAACAGCCCCCCCAGGTGTTTAAATGACCACAATACGTCTTTGCGTCAACGTGCTTGGGTCATATTACCACATTACCAAATAACGTGTGATTATTTTCTAAATACTACAAATGTTTTGATGTTTTTAAAGCACTTTATACGTAGTGGAATTTTATAATTTTGGTAAAAACCTGTAAGAGGGTGAAAACCAGTGCAAAATTCCAGAGTTTGTTTTTATTACCCAGGGCACTACAAAATCATCTAAATCCCTTAATATATATATTTTTAATATTGAATTCTATGTAGAACAGAAAAAAGATATATAAAACTATTACTTTATGAATATGTTACACAAAAATGCTATGAATTCAGTCAAAATAAGTTGTAGACTGAAATTGAATCACATGTAATTCTATTGTTAGAAAAACAACATATTGTACAGAATTTGAAAGGTCCACAACCAACAGATGAACAAATCAGAAAATTACAAAATGTAAAAATGCCTTTGCTTTTGCTTGCTTGTGAGTTGCTGTAAGAGTTGATGCACTGAAATACTTAATATACTTTATATCCCATTCTGTGCTGTTATGCTATCGGGGTTATACTGTATAACAACTACTGCTATTGTAATCTGCCAGATTTACTGATGATTGTTACTGGAAATAAATAAAACACTGGTTTTAAGATAAATAAACAGGACATTAATGAGGTGTTTACACTCTGAAAGATTGTTAATCCATTCAATTTATCCACCAGTACTGGGGAAAACTGCGCTATTAAATGAATGAGGCTGTGTTTGTTTGATGCTCCTATTTATCTGAATGCAGCCTCAGAACCTACTGCTCCTTGACACAATTTAGCTGTTACATTTTCAGGCTATTGCCACCAATATCTTTGTATACTCTTTTCTCAGACTGACCCCCACAAGTTATATCTGCCCTCTTCCTGCCAGTGGAGATATTTTGTTGCTTTTTAATGATATCTTTAATTTCTTGCAACATTTTTTGCTCCACTTTTCCTTTGTTCAAATTGATGACAGCACTAGGGGCCCTGTTTCTTGACCTATAGATATTGGGGGGGGGGGGGGGGGGG
>BJFM01002222.1:45720-71717 GCA_016586285.1 Arothron firmamentum | reverse complement strand
CACACACACACACACACACACACACACACACACACACACACACACTCCCTCGTGCTTTCCAGCAAACACGTAGCTAAGCCATAAAGTTGACCATCCCTCGGGAACTTTCATGCTACTGGTTCGGGCTTAGTTGTCGCTCACTCCAGAGGTAATCACAGTGACTAACACACCCCAGACACACGCTGAGCACCACAAACAATTAGAATTACCCTCTTCTTTTTTTTCTTATTTTGAACTGCTCTCTTCAGGCCATGAATGCCAATTTAGTTCTGCTGACCCTTATCTAACGTCTGAGCAAACATCTTATTAAAAAGGAGATTACCGGAGTTGATTTTCTCTGTTCTCTACGGGTTGGAAATACCCTCAAAATTCAGGAAATTACAATCACCCCTTTTGTGATCTGCCATGTTGTGCGACATAAAGTGGCTATATTGAGGCGGAAGACGACGTAGCCAATAGGACAGACATTACATTATATTCATTTCACAGATTCCAGCTGGTGTTTGGTCATTTACAAATACAGATTTTCCCACTAATTGTTAAATTCCAATGAAGCAGTCGGAAGGAACACTTCGCCCCCTTCTGGACCTGAGCGGGCAGCTTTAATTCCCACCGCTCAATTTTTGTCTCCTGTCTAAAGTATTACCCAATTACACTCTTTTAGTCTTGTTTCCCTGCATTTGGCGATAATAGAGGGATCCATCACCTCATTAGCCGCAGGAGGTTTTATAAGCATAGCAAAATGATGCATCTACAGAGGACTTAAATTACAGGCTGCTGCGTTCCGCTTTAAAGTGCGCATTGTCTTGCGCGTCGAGTGCACGTGTGTTTGTGTGTGTGTGTCTCTCTCTCTTTCTCTCTCTCTTTCTCTCTCTCTCTCTCTCTCTCTCTCTCTCTCTCTGCGTAAGTGATGACACAGCGAGTCAAGCTTCCTCCTAATGACTGATGATGCCTTTCCACCAGCAGAGGAGAAAAATGGTGGCGGGTGGTAACATCTCTCACACCGCCATTGCTGCTCCTTGCTGTTTTTTTTCCCCCTCTGGCTGCCTCTCCGTACCATTTCATCCCTCCCACCATCTCTCCATCCTACATCACATCTTGACTTTGTGATATATGTTTTTGTTTTTTTTTCCTTTTTCTCACACATTTCATCGTGAAGCTCTTCAACTGTTTGACAGGTTGTGTTCATTAATGTAAAGGAACAGTCAGAGTCATTTTCTGTTCTAAATATGCTTAGCTCACGTTACAGACCCCGTCGGATGTTTTAAGGATGCTTAATCTGACGTTGACCAGATAAAGTAAAAAGCCAACGCGCGCATCTGAGTCACTGCTCCATCCAGCAGCCTGGCCTCATTACTTCGTTTTATGTTCCGGCCCAAATTGGTGTGGCACGGACCCCAGAAAAGAACGACCAACAGTCAGATCTCCAATTCATCAGACTACTGGAGCATTTTGCAGCATCACAGTCCGCGGTCGTCATTCAAGTTTATGGTTGGGCTGAGGAACCCGAGCAACAACAAAAACCAGCCGTCATCAACCTTTCAGGTCTTCTACTGTTTTAAAGTCTCAGAGGGTTCATCCTTCTTCTTGTGGGTTGAAAACTTTACGGAACAAAAAGAAAAAACTACTGCACAAACTTAAACTTACTGGATTTGATTGCTATTTTGGTCCGTTAACCCTCACGGTGTCATTTTCGCAAGGGCGTGGTTACCCGTCGTTGTCAGTCTGACCTTGCCCTTGGATATGCGCCACACCCCTTTGGATCTGCCGCATTACGCACCCCTGCGACCTAGACCTCGGTGAGCGAATGAAAATGAAATGATACAACATTTTTTACAGCCATGAATGTGGCATATGTAGGCCATGTTTGCACTCGCAGTTATACATCTGGTGGCTCCATGTCAGAGACAACACTGAGGCCTGCGAGGCCATTAGCAGAGCTGCACGTGCGTCTATCCGTTCGTCTATGTGTGTCCTTACGCTGAGGGGAATCTGGGGTGTTTGGTTCATTAAAAATGCAAATGCATGCTTATCTTCCCCTAACACTTGATAGTGGTGTGAATAGATAAAAAAAAAAAAAAAAAAGAGAGACAACCAAAGCATGCCAGAGAGGCAGGCAGATGCAGTGAGCGGCGAGCACCCGCTTGATGAAAAGAAACAGAGAAACTGTCGCAGAGCTAATAAGATGCTGATGAATCCAAAAAAAGAAGAAAAAAACAGGGAGAACCAGAGAGAGCAAAGTAAAATGAACTTGTTATTCAACATTAAAAGTAATGTCTCCCCAGACCCTATTTAATATGACAACACCTACCTTGGTGGCATTTTTAATATGGCCTCATCAGTCATAGCATTTGCTCAGGATATTGCTTCGTGAGCATCTAATGACTTTTACCGTTTATCTATTTTATCCATCCGTCATTTATGAATTAAACAACTCTGATTACGTTTTAACCAAATTAATATAATGCACCTTATTATAGTGTCTGGAGATTTTTATATCACTCACCTTTAATTATTAGATTGGGACTATCCATTATAGCATTCTTGGCCTTGACAAATATTTATTTTTGTTTTTGTTCTTAATGAATGATGAATGAAAAGATCCGTATTCTCCATGTGTGTAACCTGGAATTGTTTGGCCTTATTTTTGTGTTTGGCACCTTCAAAATAACTCAACCTTATCTTCAGTCAGTGAGGGAGTTATTAACCTGCATTTTTCTTTTATTACCCTGTCTGGTTTACTGTCAGTTGGGCTGAAAACTACAGTGCGTGCACGTTTGTGTGCACGTGGGTTTTCATCTATGCAGAGACACCGAGTGTGTTGTTGACCTGTCTTAGAAAGCTTGACAGGCTATTAAACTTCACACTGTGTGCACAGGTGTGTGTGTCATACTAAAAAAATGTAATTATACGCACACAAATGATAAGAATTACAACAAATTATCCTATTATAGTCTGGGTAAAAAAATGGATGATATAACCACAAACTCATTTCCTCACCAAAATGGCACCAAACTGTGCAAAAATAAATATTTGAAGCGACGAACGCGTCAGACTGTTTTGTCTTTTGTCGGGTTTTACATTCACAATAAGATCATCGCTGCAGCGTTTGCAGTCAAACAGCACCTCGTGCAAAAAGACAAGAGGAATGGAGTGAATGTCTGCAGCGCACGGCTGTCGAGCTGGAGAAAATAATCAGCTCAGGTGGGCGGTGGGTGGATGATTTATGCGTGCATGTGGTTCTAGACGAACTTTTATGTAATTGCAATTATGACCCACATTGGCGAGGAGGACTGGAGGGGATGCATCAGCCGCTGTCCAAACTCAGCCCTGCGCCTGCTATTCCTCTGCACATGAAGCAGAAAGTCTGGAGAATTCCGTTTTCCCGTTTGTTTCTGTCACATAAGTGTTTGAATGTGTCGAGATAGTTCCGCATTTCCTGCTCTTTATCACCCTATCTGCGAGGCCAACTTGTCTCAATCTTCCTCTAAATGAAGCATTACGATTATATTTGATCTTTGGGGACCTTGACAGCAACTGAAGCTTCCCAGGCATTAGTAATCAACACACCGAAAGTCATTACAGAATGTTAAAAGGAAAAAGGAAATTGAGGATGGTTGTTCAACACACGAGTTGATTTCCAATTAGGATTAACATGAAATCCGTTAATTACGGGTCTTTTTGTGTTAGTTAGGTTAGTACCGTTCTTCCACCAGAGGGAAGGTAAAGCCTAAGTTACAAAGTTAACATGAACTGTCTAAAATACTTTTGTTGGGAGGAAAAAAAAAAATGACAGCAGACTTTACACCCTACTTACACAGTTTTATAAATAATATAAAGGTGAACGAACCACCTTGCTAACATTCACTGCACATATTTAAAGCTGGCGCTCCTGATGCTGACAGACTTCTGGAAGGACCAACAGAGGCAAATAAAAAGAGAGGGAGGAGACAGAAAAGACGTAAATCAGATATTCTTTCCTTATTTATTTGAAAAAAAAAGGTACAAGCAGAGTGGATGCAGATACATGGCAGCTTTGTACGTCTTTGTGCTCCATCAGACGTCCTCAACGTGTAGTAAGAAGGCTCAGAAATGTCTGCCTGCGTGTCTGCTTGTGGTAAAATTTAAAAGAGGAAAATGAGAGCGGAGAGCATGAACTTGCCCTCCTGAGACATTGTGTCTTAGGGCCAAAGAACGACTGCCTCCAGCGGTTTGAGTGAAGGATTTCACAGCCGAGGCACCGTGGCGTGTGTGCGTGTGAGGATCTTTGTTTTCGCTGTTGCACACCTGTGAATCCGGTCTTTGAATCTGCCATCTGTCTGTCTTTTCTCCCACAGTTCTTCATCCCCACTTTGTTAAGCGTGCCAACGCTTTGTCGTTTGTATGAACCGACTGCAGCCATGAGAGAAACCGAAAGAAATGACAAACTGTTTTGAAACTCTGCCTTCATTGGATGGCTTTCCCCTTGCTGCCTGAATAATTAATCACATTCTAGCTCGAGGCAACTACCCTTTGAATTATAAGAATATAACAAAGATTTTTGATGGCGTTCCTTGAGTTCAATTTAGTGTCCATGTTTGAAGGCCATTTTAACGAAGACACTCAAAGATGAGCGCGACCCTACAGTTGGATGATTTTGAAGTCAGCCGATCAAGGCAACAATGGTTTCTGAGGCTGCTTGCCAAGCTAGCAGGGGACAAGAAGGCAATCAAATGGAATAATAAATAACTTAGACAGCACATTATTTGCTTTTTAGAGCGCGTGGCTGGAGGCGTAAATTAAAACATTGACACCAGAGTGTGAGGCTGTTGCTATTGTTCACCCCCGACAAGGTCACCTCTCGCCACCCCCACATCGTCTCTGATCACATTTCATTAGCAGAATGCTTACTAAATCCCAGTCGCAAAACCTAAATTTGCCACTTGGATTTTTGTTTTTTTTTTCTGTTCTGTTTTCTCATCGGGCCAGCTGCTGTTGAGAAAGATAATGAGACCAAAAAAAGAAGAAGAAAAAAACAGCAAAAGAACCAAGCGCAGCATTTGATTTGATTTATTCATGTGTGCAGAAAGTCCTGCATCACCATTAAATTGGAACAAATTCAGAATCTGAAAAGATTCCTCAGTGAAAATAATGATTCACACGTTGTGTGTTTTGGTGTTTGCAGATAAAACAGGATAAATAAAGAATGAATGGCTAGATCATTATCAGTCAGAGCAGTCTTCTGAGGCTACAATGGATGCCAAAGTCAATGCTGACCAGATTCAGTGACAGAACTCCTGCCAGATCACGTGGATCCTCTCCGACAAGTTCATTAAATCCCACTGAACGTGACATCATTCTCATCAGTCAGTCCCACACAGCGTCACATGCATACACTCACAGGCAACTTATACCATGCTTTTTGTTTAATGAAGCAGGGGGGAATGCAATTTTCTTTCTCTCTAAAGAGGCCATGTCACCCTTCTGTGGAACATTAGCTGCCTTTATTTCATAGCGATGATACTGTAATGAGTGAAGAAGAATGTGAACCAGACGAATTATCCTGGTATTAGCATACCAGATGAGTACAGTTTCATCTTCACAACGTGGGAATCAGTTGAGTTGCAGGTTAGTCAAAAAAAAAAAAAAAATCTAAACTGGTTAGCGATGCTTAGTTGTTGTAGCTGACAAACAGTCTGCAAAAAAAAGAAATAATTTCCTTTCTTTTAAGAGAGCATGTATGCAACATCATATGTAATTGCAGTTCGAAATCAACAAAGGGTCTTGTTATACAAATCACTGTGCCAGCTGTTGTTATTGTGATAATTGTACAGTCTATCACTCTGAACTACCCCCCCCCCCAGCATGTTCCTTGAATACTGACAGTATGGAGCCCATGAGACATTATGCTGATCACACAGTCACACAGAGACAGCTCCTGTGTGATATAAGATTACAAATGTGTGTGTGTGTGTGTGTGTGTGTGTGTGTGTGTGTGTGTGTGTGTGTGTGTGTGTGTGTGTGTGTGTGTGTGTGTGTGTGTGTGTGTGTGTGTGTGTGTTGGGCAAAGTATTGGTAATTGATCTCGGGGGGCTTAAACAGACACTTAGGCGGATAACCTCACCTCTCGTACACACACACACACACACACGCACACGCTGAATATGTCCCTCCACTGGAGTGGAATCTGCTGAGAGTGACTTGGTGACTCCCACTAAATCACGGGTTAGATTATCCTCTGGGGGATGAGTGATTTAAACTGTTGACTGCCCCAGTCCCCAAAGCTCCGAGATGTCCTATCCACCCGTGTAATCACACCACTGCCCTTGAGTGGGAGCCTCTGTCATGCAGACTTATGTGCACGGGTTTCAGGGTGCTTGATGAGCTGCAGGACTTTGCTCTGCAATAACTGACACGATGCAGATGTCTCCAAAGATGATATGTCCCAGGCCATTTAGGAGACACTAAGAATGAGACAGATCTCCTTTCACTTAGATTACAATAGAACAGAATTTTGTTTTATTATTCCACAATGGGGACATTGCAGCAGCAACATACATTAAAGAAATAAATGCTCTATAAGACTTGAGAAAAATAAATAAATAAAAAATATGGCTAACCCTATACACAAGTACTGTGCTGTACATGAATTGCATGACCATGTTGCACAAAGGCAGATATTGCACTTGAGGTCGACTGCGTGATAGTTTGGATACTGCGTTAAACAGTCTGATGGCTGTGGGGAGGAACGACCTGCGACAGAGTCTTGGAAAGTTGTCGGGATTTTAAGCGAGGATGAAAGTTTTCAGTCGTGAAAGAATTAAAAAAAACAAAAACGTTTGAAAGGGAAGAGGGAAAGGCACTGCGGTGGCTTCATCCTTGGAATAGTTATTTCAAATGAAAGTGGAAGATAGCACATTTCCTCCACTTTTACTCCAAATGATTCCCATCATTTGAGCAGATCATCACAACGCAGTCTTTAAAGAGACGGTCTCTGCGAAAGCCAAACGTTTAGTTCATTCTGTTCATTAGCCAACGACAGCATCTCTCATACGCCTTCCACACGTGAGCGTCACTTAGCAGGAGGCTCAATAAAGCAACACAGGTTACAGCTGATTTTCAGGGCTTTATTTTCATTCTCCTTTCGCCAAAGGTAGTAATAGCCAGTTATTTGTTGTATCATGGTTGAAAATAGTCATAATTAAATGTTTATTGGGACTAATGCAGTCAAAGTGATTTCAGGCGTCATGTAATTTAATGTAATTTAATTTCAGGCTTTTTACTTGATTGTTTTTTCTAGCTGAAGCATTAAAACAAACAAACAAAAAATCTTTTTCTGTGGAGTTACTATAATTATTTTGAAACATACCACAGGAAACTTGACAGCCCTGACCCCTTGAAGCCCTTTTCTAGATTGTGTGGGGTTATTTGTGGCCCTGAACCACACTGACACCTGTCTTCCTCACTTTAATTTTCTGGTCTAGCGTGCAGCCCAAAGTGCTATTTTTCACGTGCGAATGTGTTTCCTTCAGTAAAATCTGTCACATTAAAGTATGCTTCAGGTCCAACAGTTAAGTGATGCACGTATGTCCGTTAAAACTTTTAATTAGTTTAATCAGACCTGTAAATTTGTCTAACTATGTCTAACTTGACTGCTACAAGTCAAATGGATGACATGTCATATTTGTTTACATTTCACTGACTTAAAATGTGCTCGAACGAGCTCAACTCTGAGACGGGTTCATTCGGAATCAGCTCCTGATCCCAAGTCGGCTGGCTCCATTTTCTTCATCTACGCTTCCGCCAGTTTCAGTTTAGTTCAGGTATTTGTGTAGCGCATTTTACAATAAGAGTTGTCTCCAGTTGCTTTACAGAGGCAGAAACCCAGAGCCTGAACCCCCAGGTGAGCACAAAGGCAAGGAAAAACTCCCTTTTAATAGTAATAAACCTTGAGTAGAACCAGGCTTACAAGGAGGAACCATCCAGCTGAAAGCCAGCTGGGTAAAGGAGGAGAAGAAGAAGAGAGAGACAGGACAGAGAGAATAAAAGAGAGAGAGAGAGAGAGAGAGAGAGAGAAACAAATATGCAAACGTAATATAGCATAGGCAGGTTGTTATAAAAAAAGGGAACAGCAAAGGCAGGTGCTGACAGTGGATTCTGGGTTTGTCAGAGGCCGGGATCCATGCAGCATGAAGGTCTGGAGATGGGAGACCTGCAGAAAGATACAGAGAGAGAGAGAGAGAGAAGAGGAGGAGAGAGACACAAAACAGCGAGGAAGACTGGTCACACAGTGATAATCCTGGTGAGAAGAAAAGGAGAGGAGATGAGGGAATAGAGATAGTGGTTGGTGTTGAGGAGGTGGGGAACTGCTCAGTGGATCACGTTGCGTTTCAATCGTCAAACCAGTTGACCAGGGGTGTCAAACGTACGGCCCATGGGGCCAGGGGGTCCAGTCCAGCCTGCAGGATGAATCTACAATATTAAAAAAAAATCATGAACTACATATTCTTTAAAATCGGCACTGCCTATATTGTCTGCTAGGGGCGCAGTGTTTCCGTCAGAGTAGACAACACGACGCAACACTGAGGCGGAACTAACAGCGGATGGCAGCAGTGTAGCTTCAGGGTCTGTAAGTGCCGTTTGGTCCGAGCGTTTTACCCTCTTTTCTGTTGGCCCTGACACCCTGATCAGCGAAATATCTTTACCAAAATGAGAAAAGTGGACTTAGTGTTAAACTTTCCAAGAAAAGTGGACCTTTTCCTACATGTTCACGGAGGCGAATGGGAATCTCGGTCTGAGGAAACAGCAATCTGTTCTCACCTGGAGCCGAGAGGCCAGTGATGCTGCAGTGAAAGCTAATGCTACCTAATTACTAGCGAAATAGCATTAGCATCAAAACTTGTACGCTGAAGGCTGCTGAAATTGTGTGCCCTGAGAAGCACCAAGCTATTGCCAATGGACAGATTTGGACAGCCAACTGAAACACAAAGTGGAGTCATTTCAGGCATTTTCTGTTGCAATGATGAGAGTACTGATATCACAGATGTCGCTCAACTGGCCATATTCATTAATGGAGTGGACGAGACTTTGCCTGTCACAGAGGAGTTTCTGGAAGTGGTACCAATGACAGACACCACAACAGGACAGAGGACATTTTTCACTCCTTTGTTGGAGCGCCGGACAGAGTCAGGGTGGACTGGTTCCGCGCTGTAGGCCTGGCAACAGATGGTGCACCGTTCAGAGAGAAAGTGCAAGCCGCAAATGGAGGGGGTGATTTTTGGACATTTCATTGCATTTTGCATCAGGACGCCTTATGCTGCAAGTCCTTAAAAATGGATGACGTCATGGAGGTGGTTGTCTGAACTGAGTGGCTGTAACATTACTGATGGTCTACCATACCACACCAAAGTAAGCAGAGATACTGTGCTGAAGCGCTCCTTTGATCTACGTGGGAAAATCGGACATTTCATGGAGAAAAATGGTAAACCTGTTAAGGAATTACAGTGCCAACTCTGGCTGCAGGACCTTGCATTTATGGTTGAGCACTTGAACAATCTGAACAAAATGTTGCAAGGATGAAAAAACATTTGTAACACAGTATTATGTCGGCATACGTGCATTCAAGTTAAAGCTCACCTTATGGGAGACGCAGATGGCAAGTGCTAACCCTGCTCCTTTTCCCTGTCTGAGAGCTGTGTGCACAGTAAGCCTTAATCCTGACCTGAAACATGACCAAGACAAGATTGCAGGGTTGCTGAGGGAGCTTGAGAAACGATTTCACGTCTTCAGCGAACTCGAGACAGAATTTGCAGTTTTTCACTCATCATTCACATTCTGATGTGCCCGTTGACATGCAACTTGATTTGCAGAGTGATGTAGACACGACTGTGGTGGGTCTCATCATCAACAATGATGAGACAATCTACAGGAGTGATGTGAGCCGCCTGGCCACATGGTGCAAGGACAATAATCTCCACCTGAATGTGGAGAAGACGAAGGAGATCGTAGTAAACTTCGGGAGAGAGCACGCCCACCATCCTCCGCGAACCATCAACGGTGCTGCGGTAGAGCGGCTGAGCAGCGCCAAGTTCCTGGGTGCACACATCTCTCAAGACCTGTCCTGGAACATCGACACCACATCACTGGCCAAAAAAGCCCAACGGCGACTCTACTATCCGCAGAAACTGAGAAGAGCAAGAGCCCCGACCCCCATCATGTGCTCCTTCCACAGAGGCACCATTGAGAGCATCCTGACCAGCTGCATCCCCGTGTGGTACGGCACCTGCACCACCTCCTGCTGCGAGACCCTGCAGCGTACTGTGAGAGCGGCTGAGGAGATCTTTGGTGCGTCTCTTCCCTCACTCCTGGACATTTACCACACCCACCTCACCCGCAAAGCCACCAGGATTGCAGGTGACCCCCACCCCCCCCATCTCACAGTCTCTTCAGCCTGTTTTCATCAGGGAGGAGACTGTAGAGTCTCCGGACCAAAACCAGTGGGCGCAAAGACAGTTTTTTCCACCAGGCAGTCAGGATGCTCAACTACCTTCCTGCTCTGCCCCCACTCCCCCCGGCCCCCACTGCTGACTCTGGGCCACAGTCTCTGCCCACGCACACATCGATCTCAGGACTGCACTATTCACTTGACCCCTGTTCATATGCACTATTATTGTTCATATGCCTCATCACTGTCCATACTGTATATACTGTTCATATACCTTACACTGTATATTGTTAATTCTAGTTTTTAAGGTAGTTTTTTAATTTAGTTTAGTTAGAGTAGTTTAGTTTAGTTGTAATAGTTTTATTATTTATTACTTTATGAAATTATTAATTTTACTAAATTAACAGCACTGGCTGAAAAAATGCTGCGCATGTTTGGAGCTACCTACCTTTGTGAGCAGACTTTCTCAGTCATGAACATTAATTGAAACAAAGCTGCGCTCAGCTCACACATAAGCACTTAAAAGACAATCTAAAATTGGCTGCTGCTCAGGACATGATGCCTGACATTGATGCAGTTGTGCTGGCTGAAAGAGTCAGGGGCAAATACGAAGCAAAACTAAATCCAATGGAATGCTGCTTTCGATGTTGCACTATTAAAAAAAAACTGTGAAATGAATATTTGCTGTAGTAATTTCTGTGAAATTCAGTGTTAGTCAGCAACAGATTTACTACAAGAGTTTTGTTCAGTGAAATATTATTTCTTATGTATGCCATACATGTAATGTGTATGAAGTTTTCTTTGTGTGCGTACATTTTATGCCTTAACAAGGCAGGTGACAAATTTAGTTTCTCAATTTTCTGTTTAAAACAGATGCCACTTAAGATTTTAAGTGTGTAAAGTCAATTCGTGTGCCCAGAATTGCTTCCCAGATGTGGAAAATGGATTTCATTCATTTCTATATTATTATGTGTTTAATTTATGTTAACATGCAGGACAGTGTTTTTAATATCCACAAAACTGGGACTAAATATTTTGCGAAATCATACAATCACTGTGATCGGTTGTTATACGTAATTCATTTAAAGAAATGTTAAACTCTGAGTAATAATGTTTTTTGAGTAATAATTTATTTTTTTTTAAAGTTGTTCATAATATATTTGGAAAAAGGACATTCATTTAATATAAAGATTTTTATACTTATTCTGCTTTGCACTAATACAAAGAAACAGGTGGACTCATTGTTACTTCTATGTAATTTTGCTATGAGTTCATTGCTCCGGCCCCTTACTTTGTGATATATATCCAATTTTCCATTGTAATACAACGTTAATACCAGACATATTTCCGTTCTTCAGTTTAACACAGTTCTCACATTTCCTAAATGAATTAATTTTATGTTGAGGCCGAGAATGAGCTATCAAACCCCAGCATAAAAACATTTTCTAAACACATGCCAATAAATGCTTAATTTGCAGAGAAGTATTAGATTAGCACGCCTATTTGAACAAAATAAAAACCAAAAATGGACTAAAAAAAATCCCTAAAGTGTTTTAGACACAAATTATTAATAAAACAGTGTTTGTACGTAACTGCTTCAAAATGAAGGTTACAGGCCACTGATTAGTTTGCTGTAATATTTGAAGGTAAAGAACATGTCAGAGCAGCGCAGACAGTCATCTTTGATCAGCATCAACATTAATTGGTCTCTATCCTTCGAGTACAGTATTAAAGAGCATTCCCAATGACGGGTCCCTGGTGAATTATTCATGTCATCATCTGAGACACCACAAATCTCCGATGGCTCCCGTATCATAACATCCGGGATGGGTTGGTGGTTTAGACACACACGAGCTAAAAGGGTGAAAGCAGCAGGCGTGCACAACTTTTTTTTTTTTTTTTTTGCCTTCACTCTTAAATCGTCATTGAGCTGTCATTCCCGTATTTGCACTAAGCCGTTGCTGTAAGCACAGTAAACGGATAGAGCACGCTCGGTTCAGAAAGGAAGGTCAGTCATCTCAATCACACACACGCACAGAGACAGAGAGAAGTGTACACACAATATGAAATAGCGTTTTCCCTCATTTGGCCAGGTTTTCGTCCGTTTTCTCTCACGCAAACACAACACATTCTGTTTTTGTTCACTGTTGTGTATTGCACAAGCATGAACCGCTTTCATCTCAAACTTGCTAATCATACATTACGTTGCCTGCAGATGATGACTAAGTATAGCGCCGTCGTTATGACAACCATGGGTTCCGAACAAAAGTGTGACTTTTCGTGACGTTGCTTTGGTCGTTTTTTGCTTTGTCTCTCTAAAATGGAAATCAATAACAATCAAGAAATCACTTTTATCCCTCAAATGGTGCTTCAGGATGTGGAAATGTATAAAATCACACAGGTGGCTACTGCGTCAGGAAGCCACACAAAGAAATTCCAGCAGCTCTGAACCACGGCGACACCAAGTAGCACTTTTCACAAGTTTTTTTTTTTTTGACAAGTTTGACAACCGAGCAGTGAAATTCGAAATTGTCGCCTCCCCGCCTGCAGCTGTATTTCGTCAGTTCAGTCCACCGTGTCCAGAACCATCTTTCTGCTTGTAGAACAAGACCCTGAATCCCTCTCGCCTGTATTGCTCCACGCTGGCGCCAGCAAAGACGGATGAATATTTTCAAAGCGATCAATAACACACTTTCATTTTCTACTTCTGTAACAAATGATAATCGATGAGGATAGTAACGGCCCCAGCCATGATGCGTTTTTTTGGGGTCATTTAGTCATATGTTAATTTCGTTTTAGCTCAATATTTTTAAATCAATCTCTCTTATATTTTCCCACGCATTGATTTTCTAAGTTGATATATGGATATAGTTAGACATTGGACATTACTGAAGTCGAACTGTATTATTTTAACTACTCGTTATAGAACCAAACATCTAATTAACCAATCACATTTAGAAAGGATGACACAGTCAAGGAGATCCTTTAGAGGTGAAACCGTACATCAGAATGGAGCAAAAATGTGGCGCGGTTGGGCCGATTGGAGTATTTCGGCAGGTGTAAAAGGTCCTGGGGGATGTCCACACTCATCCAGGCTGACAGCAATCAGAAGACAGCAGTAGACAGCAGACAGCGTAGGAGGCTCCAGTTGATGGCGACATCGGGAAGAAGGGATTAAATGTAGAGCTGCGGAGGAAGCAAGTGGAAGTAGCAGTGGTGGACCATGTAATTTAGGGCTTTGATAGGCAAGACTGGGTGAGTGGAACCAGCAGTTTTGAGGAACATCTGAGATCTCTGTCCAGAAGGAACACAATTGCAGGAACCAGGTACTTTGAAGAGAACTGTAGATTTGAAGTGGGTGCAAGACTGACTGAGAGTGGGGATTTTTTTTTCATCATGCCATTTTACATTAATATTTCTATTCTATACCATTACAATCACTTCCTTCATCCAAGTGTAACCTCTTAGGTATGATTACTAAAGTTAGAATCCTAATTCTCTCCTGATCTCTTCTATTTTCATGTCAAGGTGGTGACAAGCACGACATCCAAAACAGTATTTAAATATGATATGTATCCAAATAGCCAGATCAACTGAGGAAAAACATTAAAGACAAAACCTGTTAGACACCTGTTGGGACATTACATCTCAGTCGGTTTGACACACACCATCCATAAATGCCAGACAGACACCTGACTGACGGAGATGAAGTCAGATGAAAGAGTCAATCAGTCAGTCCGTCTGTGTTTGCGTTGATCATGCAGCGGCTGGCTCAGTGCAAAATGTCAAATGATCTGATGATGCTACTGCCATCTGCAATGTTCTCGTGTTATGTTTTGCCATCGTTTTTATTGATGGTGTCATTAACCGTGTCCTTGCTTCTTTAATTTGCAGTTCAACGGATGAGCAGTTCCGTTGGAACGCTCAAGGTAGGTTGAACGTTGAAACCGTCAGCGGTGTTGTTGCATGAACCTTGAATGCATCACTGACATTTGTATAGCACAAGTTCAACGGCCATTTGCAACATGCGCATGACTTGAAGGACTAGATTTAGTCGATCGCCAGTTACCAGGATAGATTTCAGTCCTGTCTAGCATTCAACATCTTGCACGAACGCATATGTTTTATGGTGTGTGTGTGTGTGTGTGTGTGTGTGTGTGTGTGTGTTGCTAATTGAGGGAGGCTACACCCAGGCTACGTCTACATCCATCCTTTTCTCTCTGTCTTTGTCCAGTTTGTGTCGCTCATCCTTTTTCCTCCTTTACAGCAGATGGACAGAAGGACATTGAAGACGAGCTGACCACTGGTTTGGAGTTGGTGGATTCCTGCATTCGCTCCCTTCAGGAATCGGGAATCCTTGACAGTGGAGAGCGTGAGTAAACCTAACTGCATCTCTGCCAGGCTAGTTTGATGCCTTTTTTTAAATGTACGTACACAAAGTTTGTTAGTCAAAAGTTAACACACTGATGATGAATACGGCGCACATGGATACCGTGGACTAGAAGAACGTAGACGAGCTCTTCTGTGAGCATCCATAGATATCCCTCATGGAAACTATGACAGACAGACAAATCAACGTATAAAATTACCATGCACCAACAATTTTATAGGCCAAAGAAGCGGCCAATCTGTGAGCGCCTTGCTAAATGTTCTTGCCATTTCCTTAGCCTGTTATTGGTTTTGGATCACTGCATTCCTTCTTATTTATTGTCTGCTGACCTTTTTAATAGCTGCAGAAATGAATGACATTTTACAAATGGAGATTGTAAAGTGTGTCTGTTAGGCTCCATCTACACAAAACATTTTATGTAGAATTTTTTAAATCGTTCAATCAAAATGTATTTATGAGTTTAGGATTAATATGTTTAAAATTATACTCAAAATTGCTTTTACTGGTTTTTGCACATGCAGTGGGGTGGTATGCCTGAGTTCCCATCTTATATCTCTCATTGTGAACTTTCACTTTGTAATTACTCTGTGTACGGCAGTTTCCACTTTTGCTGGAAACATCAAAATTTCTTGTCGACGTTTCCATTAATTCAGCATTTCTTTGTACAGTTTTGTGCAAAAGCTACTCGGATGTTAGCTTTGTAAATCAGCTCAGGTAGAAATACGTTCATTGGTGACGTGTTGGTGAGCGCAAGTGCCATAAAAGACACTAGCACTCTCAATAAGTGCTGTACACACATATAACTCTATAAAAACTTTTAAAGGCACGTGTGCAGCTCTGTTGCACCTTCAGTGCCTACGAGATTACATTGTCAATGTTCTCTGTCAACCTGGACCACGTCCTCACCCTTTAAATTGTGTATGAACAAAGTCAGCCAATCATGAAGAGGCTACAGGGCTGAAAGCATTCCCGGCAATAAGTTTTCACCAAGGATGACCAACTTGGACCAATCTTTTTGTCACTTTGCCTCCGCCCGTTTAGCTGCGTCATCGGTGTATAAAGTTGCCCTTGATTTCACTTTCCAAATATCCATGCCCAGAGAGCTTTCTACTCAGCCTCGATGGAGGTCAGTGTGCTGCTGAGAGGACAGTAATTGCAGATCTTTTTTGCTTCTTGCACCTGAGAGAAAAGCAAAGTTTTGAAAAAACTGTGTACATCGGCTACTGAAGAACGGTCACATGTGGAAAAGAGCCAAACCCTAATGTCAGCCACTGGGTCCATGATGTAAGAAAGCTTCCTTTCAGCCATATTGGACTATTTTCAGGGGTGGTAGGACTTGGAATGTCGTACTGGCTGGAAAATATGTTGGGGATAACCACCCACACCCTCCGCGATGCTGTCAAGAAACTCCAGTGAAACTCCGCATTCACTCTGTATGTCTGAATATACTCCTCCCTGTGCTGTGGACTGGCATGCAAAACTGCAGCTGCCTTATCTATTTCACATATCCCATCACCTATCAGATACTTACCTGATTTTAGGAAGGATGTAAAAATGCCCTCTGTGCAGAGACCTTACCCATATCTCCAGCCCACAGGCCGACATGATGGATAGGACCAAATACACCTTTATTATTTTTAATACCCTACTACCTCTTTAAAACTTACTGTTCTGCTGTTTTATAATTAGGAGTTAAAGCCTCTACCTGTGCTCCTCTGCTGCTGGCTGAAGAGTGATATATTTGAATATTAATACTCAGCCTTATGTTTGAGTTTCCACATATGCCAGTGGGCAATGTTCCTGCATATTTCCATGGGTGATTAACTGATTCTGAACCGTCTAGTCCAGAAGAGGGCTCCATCTGTGCTTTCTTTTTTTTCTTTTTTTTTTTCAAGAAGGATTGCTTGCATCCCAATGACGGGTTTTGGGAGCTCCCACTCTGTGTAACACTGAATGATGCTTAATAATCCATAAAAGGAAAAAGGGGAAAGAAGACTTGGAAGGCGAGAAGCAAATGAGCACGCCTCAGTTCAGACACTCAATAGGGCTCAGAGGGCGGGGAGAGAGGAGGAAAATAGGAAGGAAAAAAAAAAGATTGATTAAAACCTCGTAGGTATTTGGGTGAAAAAAGACACAATGTCAGCTCAGAAGATATTAAGGATATTTAAACATTTTCAATTGAGTAAGTGTGGAAAAACCAATCTCATTGTGATCTCCTTTACGCTACACTTTTTTCCTTTTTTACAACACACATTATATAGTCTTGATATTTGTATTCAGACAGGATGAACAAAAATAGCAACTTCATAAAATATTCATATATCCCATAGTGAGGAGGTCACAGATCTAACTTCTCTTTAATAAAACCAAACCACACTCATAAACTCGCTCATGGATCGCCAAAACTATGTTTCTTTTTTTTTTTTTTTTTTTCATAATAATCGGCTCAGCTCACCCGAGGAGATGATTCCTTTTAAATAACTGCCCTATGAATTCCTTATTCCCAATCAATATCACCTTGAAATGCCCAGGGTGGGGATCAGAGGGAGGGCATTATGGTTTGATGCCATACCACCGAGTGATGATGTCTTGAAACTGGTGAGCGGACGTCCTGTGTGCTGTGCTTACCAATGTCGACCCAAACTCATATCTTCCTCAGTAGATATCTTCCTCTTCATATCATATCAGATATCTTCATATCTTCCTCATATCTTCCAGCTGTGGTTGACAAAAAACAAATATGCATTTTTTTTTTTTACAAAAAAATCTAAATTAGAACCTGCTGAGATCTGTCGCAAACGGTCAAACAGCCACGTTTGTTGTGGTTACGGATTAAGTTATTATGTGCTCTGTCTATCACAACTTCTTTTTCCTACCCTCCTCCCATCCTTTACATTTTCCTGCTCCTCCTCCTCCTCCTCCACCATGTCTCACTGCTCCTCTGTTTCTTTTTCCCTCTGCTAATAAATTATGCATGCCATCTCCAACTCACGGAGTGGTGCACTGCTGCACTATCTGCTCTAAATTGCTCATCTCTCATTTTCGTATTTCGCTCCTTGCTTCCCAGTCTTTCTGCTTCTCCGTCACATTTTTCCCATCTCTCCCCCTCCATCTTTCTTCGCTTCCCCCCTTTACACACACTCACAAACAAAAACTTAACTCAGCCTCCACATGACACTCAACTCTTCACCGCTCCTGTCTCGCTAGGACCGGCTCTTCTTTCCCAGAGTTCCTTGCAACTCAACTCCACCCCGGAGGCTTCACTCCAGTACTCTGCCAGCTACCATAGCAACCAGACCCTCGCCCTTAGCGACAGCATCGCCGCAGCAGCAGCAGCAGCTCCTCAGCGCAGCGGGCAGGTCGGAGGAGCCGTGCACAGCTACAACCAGGTAGGAAAGAGTTGTTCTACACGCATAAAAGTGACGCTTCTGGATCGATTGTCACGGCGAGAGGATTTTAACAATGGAAGAGTTGCCTTGCGAAGGTAACTGACCAGAAGTGAGTTTTCTGCCTTGCAAACTGAAGGCATTCAGACCTTCAAAGACGAGTGCACGATGCTCCGTGTTTTGCGATCCCTCACTGTTGCAGCTTTTCAGTCACAGGCTGAGCAAACATCGACCCGCTCTTCCTCTTCCAGCCTTTTTAATCGTGATCTTTAACAGCACTTTAGCTGCATATCACTCTTGACTGGTGAAGTGAATTTTTCTTGACATTTGGTTGATTATGGCGTGACCACACTTTAATATGGAATTCCACCTAATGAGCTTGTGTGCTGTTTTTGAGTGAAGTGACTGTTAATTAGATTTTTTGGCAAGCCATTTAATTTTTCTGTAATTTTGAGGACGTCAGAGGGATATAAACTGAATAAAGCTGTCTGTGAGGAGTCAGGTATGAGATTTTCATAAATGAGGAGATGATTAAATGTACACAGAGACATCCGAACGAGTGCCAGCTTATTGAAACTTGACGAATAAAGTTAGACAGTTACATAGTAATCAGCAGTATGCTTACGAAGACAGACATTGCAGCATTCAGAGGATTGTTATTTCTACTATTAATGCTCTTCGCACATTAATCAGAACTCTTGTGCCATGCATGCTCATGTTTACACTTGAAAACCACCCACACATATGCTAAATCAGCTGCAGTGCTACATTTAAATGCACATTCGGGCCATCAGCAGCAAATATTCCGTTTGTGATAATAGATGGATTAAAAGTGAGTGTGGACATGCCGTGTCAATGAATATGAATGATACCATTAATTAATGAGAAGAAAATCCATTTAAGATTGTTTTTCCAGAGCCGTTGCCTGCTTTTCCATTAGGGTCTTTAGCAGTTTAGTCACTCAAATTTGTGTGAAGGAGGTGAAGAAGGGGATATTTGTCTTTGCAAACATACTGAGTCACTCTCTCTACAGTCACACCACACCATCTAATAAACAAGGAATGGAGGATGTATAGAAAAAAACATGTTAGTATATAAATGAGTTGACATACGGGGCAAAGAGGGTGTTTGTGTCTGTATTCTGAATTTTAGATATCTTGTGCTCTGTTTCCTTTGGGTAGCTGTGTTTCTGTCCTCTTTTCCTTCCTCCCTTCTACCATTGCTGCTCTCTTTGCTCAACATCTCCGTCAATATGAGCGTGGGTGTGGGTGTGTCTGTGTGTCTGTGCGTAACTTGTGTGTGTGTGTGTGTGTGTGTGTGTGTGTGTGTGTGTGTGTGTGTGAGAGAGAGAGAGAGAGAGAGAGAGAGAGAGAGAGAAAGTATCCTCTTCTCTGATGTTTCATTTTTTTTCTTGTCAGTGTAATGGGGCCAGTGCTGTCAGCAGGGTTTGTTGCTTATGAGTGGCTTTGCACCAACCACAGTGCTTGATTGGCTTCAGGAGCTTACATGCATGTTCCACTACATGCAGGCATCGCTGGTGCGCATGCACAAGCATGCGCACGGATCTGGAGGCAATGCTTTTCATCCAGCTGTGGCTGCATTTTTGTTTAAAGTTGGTGCAAGTGACTGTTTCAGGAAGAGTGAGAGTGACAGAGAAAGCATGTTGCAGCTCTTCTGCAGGGTATTTATAACCCTGAGAGGCTCTGCTTTAATAATGCATGAATACACGGTACCTCCAACATCACAGCATTTTACTGGGGGAAGAGAGAGAAGGAGCTGAGCTGCAAAGTGACAAAGAGTAAAAGACGCAAAGTGCTCCCTTTGAATCCGTGTCAGGTTCTTATCCATTACCTCAAACAGCCATTTATCTAAACACACGGTTGTTTATCTGGTGATTCATCAGTTCATCCCCTTGGTGTCTATAAAAGTTCGGTCTTCTCTTTTAGATTCCATTGGCTGTTGGGCAGGTTTAGGTGGGAACAGGCAATTTGCATAAATATTAATATTCACCTAAAGTCAGTTTTGGTGCCCTGATTGTCATCAGCCCTATATTTGCTTTTTAATCTTAGACCTCACACTCGGGATTTAATGATTGGCGCTGTTCTGATGAATGGCTCCTGATTAAGATGTCTCTGTCTCTCTGTCTGTTTTCTTTATGTGAGGTTGATCATAATATATTTAAGTTTGTCTGTGTTTTTAGGCTTGTCTTTTCAAATTTTGCACAGTGTGTTTTGCCTCTGTCTTCTTAGCTCCAGTCAACTGACGGTAATGAACTGGCATTTGAGCCAAGTCACGGCCAGAATTTGTTTTTTTCTTGGGGTGGATATTCTTTCTTTTTTTTTTTAACACTACACTGCAACTGCACTTCCGCGATGCTCCGAATCTGAAATTACAAATTAGTAATCTGAAAGAGACGCAAACTCTGATTGTTCTCTACCAGTAAAAGCCGAGTGGAAAGAGTCTCTTTGTGTCTTCTTTTTATGCAAAAGCTGGTGTGTGCACTTCTTCCCATAACTTCTTTCCCATTGGTGCATCCTCGCCTCAGCTGCAAGAGCCTCAACAATGGGAACTGCATCTCACATTAGTGAGAAAGAGCCTGAATCCTCTGAGCTGGAGATAAATCATCTTCTCTGACCTCGCTGCTGTTGTTTCCATCAGGCAGGTTTTCCCTCATCATAAACAGGAAAATAAAGCCAGAGACTGCTAGAGGACATAATGGGAGATTTTGTGCGTGTGTGAGTTGCTATATTTATCCTATGAAGGATTGCTGAGCGTGCACGCTTTTTCTTTTATGTACAACTATACAGTTGTGCATGGTCACACCTGGAAACCGACACAGCGTATCAGAGGGTGTGTGTTTCCATTATCAGACGCGTTTTCTTTTGGTGCATTAGCATTTATTTTGTTTTGATATTAATATGAGAATTATGCACAAGTACTGCGACTAACGGTTGAGCAGTGTTATTATAACATTTTCCATCCTGGAGAATTAACAACCGTCATAAAGTTCAGTGGCAGCTCGTGAAAATCGACTGTACATGTAGTCAAGAAAGTGCTCAGAGGTGATCTGTGTTTGCATAATTCTTGTACAACCACGTTCATGTCTGGAGAGAAATAATGTATTAGAACCAACGGCGGAGCTTTTATGCATCAATCAAAGGCTATATGTGGCTCAGTGGAGTGCTGGCATACACTCCCTCCCACTGTCGTCGCAGACTCAGGCGAATATATTCGAGTCAAGGAACATTAAATTGGACTTTTATTTGTCAGCATGAACTGTACGCGGTTCAGGGAAGCTTGATTGCGAATGATTTTAGTCAGCCTGTTTAGAATCACCCCTCTGTTTTCTTTGAGGATTTCATTACAAGCTCCTTTATATTCTGAACCTGTTGCATCCTAAGGTTTTGGAAAGGATTTTTTTTTTTTTTCAACAGTGTGATGACTCTAATGCTGTGCCCCCTCCTTTTCTTTTTCGGCTTTCTTCCTCCCACATTCATTTCGCCCTCTTCCTTCTTCTTATCCCTGACACGGCTCCCCTCACTTTCTCTGCGCTCCCTTCCCCCCGTTGCATCCGCCTCAGGTGACATCCAGTCGTGCAGCCCAGCAGCAGCAGCAGCAGTCACACACTGGCACAGGGTCAGGTAAGAACTTCTGTGTCCACCCCTTCTGATCTCTTCTCTCTTCCTTCACAAAGACCCATTTTCTGTGTAATAAATTCAGCCGGTATAGCAAAGAGGCACCATATGGGTGCAGGCAGACGACATTTGGAGACTCTGACGGACAAGCACAATAATTGGAATAAAAACTAAGGTACTAGCAGAATATTTCCAAAGCCATCAGCATGAATAATTTGCTGCTTTTTGTTGCATCATGGCTCCGGGCAGTTTCCAGATTGACTTTATTGGTTGACTTTAACCACAGCGTTCTCAGTACAGTGTTTGCTGGACATGAGTACGCCATATAACAACCCTGCAGGGATGGCGGATTATTCCATGCTTCCTTTAACAGAATAAGTCTTGTGCTTCCACCTTAGACAGTGCCCGTGCCGGTTGCTCAGTTTCGCTTGCAGAAATTCCTCATTTGCTAAAGCAAAACAGCCATTCAGTGTGCTGTCTCTGGCATTTGCCCACAAAAGCCAGCAGGGAAATAATAATAATAAAAAAAATCTAACTCTGACTCACAACTAAACAATAATATGAGACAAACCAATTTGACTTGGCTGGCTGATGGGTGGATTGTTGTGCACCCAGCCTTAAGACCCCTGTTCTAGACACGGAGGGTTTTAAACCACCGTGAATCTGTTGGCGCAAAATCTAACTGATTCTCCTGCCCCCTCCAGGTATATATTACTCCAGCTCCACATTGCCCTCCCAGCGAGTCAGTTCTCCTCTGACAGGAGGCTCCAGTTCCCCGAGTAAACTACAACGCCTAGGATCAGCCTCTGATGCAGCAGGGTATTCAACTGCTCAGCGCCTGCCTTCATCCTCCTCTCCTAGCAAACAGGCTTCGAACCGACTGGCCAAGTCGTACAGGTAGCGAGCCACAGTGACTGTGGCAACATTCTGGATTTTACTCTGCTTTTAATAGAAAAATGGATCTTGGAGAATTTCAAAACATGCAAAATTGCCTTTAAGCTTCTCTGAATACTCACAGTAATGGCTACAGACAAAAATACTCACATGGTTCCAACGTTAGAGAGGATGGTTTGTATGTCACGCCACACACACACACACACACACACACACACACACACACACACACACACACACACACACACACACACACACACTATGATGGATGTACTTAGTTTGAAAATACTTTTTAAAAGTTCCCATTCGTCTTGCAGCACCACAGCGGCTCCTGTCACAACCGCCGGAGGGGGAGGGTCTCCCTTAAGGATCACATCCCCGCCCAGTTCCACAGCTGGGGGGGGAGGGGCCAGCTCGTCATCGTCGCCCCTCCATCAGGTAAAGTCATTTTAAACTCAGCTGCCCCCAAATCCGAACCAAGTCACTATCACAGCTCTTTGGCTGTTGAACATTTGAGAATAAAATTATTTGCATTTTGTTACTGTGAAAACAGTTTAACATTAAAGTTTTTTAAGTCCCATATGTAGTATCATATCATTCTTTGCAACTGCTTTTTATAAATTGTTGATTAAAAAGTCAAATGTTGCATATATTATTATCTTATTATATAATGATGATATTGTGCCAACTAGACAGAGTAAAGATGGTAGTTTTGTACTTCATAAATCATTTAATAACAGCAAGGTGCAGTTTCACAGCAATTAAAGTTTGACAAGGCAGTTCTATATATGTAATCCGTATTATTACTGTCATGAAACTGTGTTGAAAATGTAAAAAAAAGTGACTGATTTCAAAATCTCTAAGTGTACCAGTGTGATCACTATTTTTAGGGTCGAGACTTCACCCTGTCTGTTTTTGGTTTGTGTGTGTGTGTGTGTGTGTGTGTGTGTGTGTGTGCTTTCAGATGAGTTCAGGCATAGGGAGCTACGCCACATTGTCTCCCAAACGGCTAGCAGCCCACCACACATCGGACCAGTACAAGATCTCCCACCAGCTCTACGCTACCGCTACGCTACAGAGGCCTGGAAGTCTAGCTGGTGGGTGTTGACACACTCCTGCTTTCTTCCACATAGACCCAGCGATGCAGAGGTGTGCAATGGGAATTCAATAGCTTTTTGTATTTCTGCCGCTGTTTGGAAAGCACCTGTAGCTCGAGCATAAAGGTATAAAACACTCCTTTCTGTTTGAATATAGTCTGCCTGAAATAATTTCCGCTTTCTGTGGAGAGCGTGCGCTGACTGTTGGCTTGCAATGCAGTGCTGCAGAGTGAGGTCACCAGAAGCCTCATTTTTGTAAAGAACCTCTGTAAAAGCCAGATTATTATTATATTTAACATACGGTATTGGCTCTTAGTCCTGGTTCTGGAAAAAGAGCTACCTTTGCTAAATGTAAATTAAAAAACATAAACATGACCTCTACATGCATTATAAATGATTGATATTAGAGCTTTGGTGGCCAAAGATTGTTTTTTTTTTTAATCTAAATTATTTATTTGAAATAGGGCTACATCTAATTGAATAGATTATCCCATTAAACTTGGAGCTGGATTGATAGAAATCATGACCTTCATGCTTTATCCTAAAGGCAAAACTGTGATTTTGCCGCGCCTGAAGGGTTCTTCATTGTTCATGCAAGTCTCAGCATGAATGTGGCGGAATGGAAAAGAGGTTATAATTTTCAGATCTCAATTGTAATTATCAGAATTTTTTTTTACGAGGTTGAACTAACACAGTGAGGCCGTTAGTCCCGACATAATTTCACGGCAGCTTATCAGTGAAGGGCTTTGTAATTTGTTGCACGCACTTTCCCCCCCCCCCAAAAAAATCTATCCCTCCCAGGTTTACTGATCCTCAGTGGGTAATATTTCCGTGTTAGAAACACGATATTGTTCTTTAGAATAGCAGGGGCGCTCGGGAGCTGGCGCTGCCACTCTCGAGTGTTTTTACCATGAAATCGCCCAGGTGATGCAGCTCACTGTGTAAAAAAAATGTATAAAATGGAAAGTTTTATGACTCTTTATTTATCTTTGTGGGGCCGCACTAACTGCTGCACAAAAGCTGTCCTTTTGCCCAGGAAACTCTTGAACAATTGATCTGAATTTCAAAAAGTCTTTTTAACGAGGGTAAATAAATGAAATAGAATAACAAAGAGGGAAGGATTTTGTTTTTCTTTGCTTTGCATTAAGTTGTCCTTTGCTGAAGATCAAATAAGTGTTGGAGTGAGTGGTTACTTTCTCTCTTTCTCTCTCTCTCTCTCTCTCTCTCTCTCTCTCTCTCTCTGTCTCTGTCTTTGTCTCTCTCTCTCTCTCTGTCTATCTATCTATATATCTATATACTGTATATATACATATATAAAATGTTATTTGATGATGTGATTCTTCATTTCTCATCTGAGCTCAGCTCACGGTGCAACAGTGGAGGCAGAAAATGAGTGTTATTTTTCTATCTTACCCAGAAAAGGGAGTAGAGTCAAATCCAGTACGCAGAGGAACATAAACCGAGGAGGAACATAAACCCCAGGACGTCAACCGACTTGTATTTTGGAGAAATGTTCCTGCATTTGTCTTGGGCTTCGGGGTAGCAAATGGACATGATCCTCAGCTAGAGCAGGAGGAAAGAGCAGGAAAGCCGCCTGTTGCTGCGTTCACTTTACCCTTCCTGCATGGTTGAGCTCGCACGCATTGACGGTTGATGTGATCTGAAAGGTCCTTTTCTCGAGTGTGTGCTAAGATGGTGGTGGGTGCGCACAGAGGTTTGATTTTGCGTTTTGAAGCACTTCACTCATCCCCCTGCATCCGCTGGAAAATCTTTCGCCCGCGACTTACTGTTGACTGAGCTAATGTGATTTGATGGAACATTAGCTCCATTGGAAGATCTCTATTTCTCACTCTTCCAGTGGTACTCATCGCTTCTTAACTTTATTCTCTGTCTTGCCACCTGAGCCCACCTGACTTATCTCTCTACTGCCCTGGCCTCTTTTTATCCCCCAAATCTATTTCCTGTTTGAGTTTTTAGCCAACTGTGTTCTCAGCAGGGGGTCTTACGCGGGTCCTGCTGACCAATTGCCTGTCCTCCCTGACTCTGTGGGAGCACAGAGCGAATGAGGGAAAGGGGAAAGGGGATATTTTATGTCATTCTTTTAAAGCCGACAATGGGAAATTCCGCTTAAAGGAAACAATTTTCTTCCAATTTAACTTTTTTCTTCTGATC
>BJFM01002222.1:0-20957 GCA_016586285.1 Arothron firmamentum | reverse complement strand
ATATTTTTTTTTTCTTGAGTCCCATCTTTTATTATGTTTTACATTTGCTATATATTTTTTTAATGGTTCTCTATGTGTCAGTTTGGGGCACATTTGACAGCTATTGGTCTGTTAAAAAAAAAAAATCAATCAAAGTGCACTTTTCCAAGTCCATTTTTTATTATTATGCCGTTTTTTGGTTTTTAAAAAAAAATAATGCTTAGTTTTTACTGTTTCTAGAGTTTAAATATCATATAATAATTGTCATATCCTATCATATTGATATTGAGCATAAATATCGAGATATGAATTTTTGTCCATATCATGCAGCCCTGCTCAACACACTGCTCCATTACTGGTTATGGGCCTGCACTCTGGGGCGTTTGCATCCAAACATGCATTTACATATTTACAACATGCTGGTTGAGCAGTTATCTCACCTCACAGCAAGGAGGAAGTCAAGGCTCATTTATGGTAAGGTGCTATAATATCTAAATCAACATCAGCAGCCGAGTTTCAATCTCTAGCTAACACACACGCACACACGCACACACGCACACACACACACATTATGATCAGTAATATCCCTGAGCAAGATATAGAGTATAAGAAGAGTTAAAGTTGTATTTCGGAGAAAGATATAAAAAAAAAAAAATTCACCTTCAGGGGAAAGACGGGACGCAGACAGTGAGAGATAATGGGAAAGACCAGCAGAGGAAAAAGGTATGTGTAGACTGCTGGCGTGATTTAATAGCCAACATTTGAAAAGTGTGCCATTTGCTCCTCTGTCAACACTTTATTTAGCTTCTCTACAGTAACAGGAGAAAATTGATCCCCACGCCAGTAAATTACCCAAATCGGGTTTTTTTCCCCCCTCATTCTCCCTCTGTTGTTCATTCTGATTTTTTTCTCCATTCTCTCTCTCTTCCTCATCCCCTACATTGCAATACTGGGATGAAGATTGATGTTCAGGCACTAATTAGCATCTGCTTTGGTATGCATGCTGCCAGTCTACCATCCCTGACCATCCAATCATTTAGCGGGCTGACAGGCCTTGTCCAATCACATTAAAGCTGTGTGGGACAGGTTTCCTGTGTGGTGCTGTCAATCACCATGTATCATCTTAAAGTACTGTACATACAGGGATAACTACCAGATACGGGGTTATACCACATTAAAAACCAATTGCTGCTTTTGATCCTTTGATCACGGTGGGCCTCGGTACATATAAAACAAAGAAAAGCTTTTGGAAGTTTGAAACAGGATTTTCATCGGACCAGAACTCAAATATAACTCAAAATCAGTCTAAAACTTCACATTTTGTATGAATGTGCAGCATAAATTGTGTGACAGACCCTGGGCCAAACAGTAGTTTCTCTCTCCCAGACTGGATATGAAATTTTAAAACTTTCTGTCTATATTTATCACGTTATTCATTACATAATTCATCCTTTCACAGCTTTCCTCTGCCATCTCATTTTGAGCTCAGGGATATGGGGAACTAGATGGTTAATGATGCAACAGGCGGAAGATAAATAGCTCTCATCCTTTCGTTTCCAGCGACAGAGCTTTCCTCTGTGGGATAGAATCCTTGCCCAAACGATGGTGTTTTTCCACATCGGGGCTCAGATCAGGCAGGGCGTTCGATGCGTATGCGCTCTGTACGTCTGCGGTCATTTTACGAATCCAGGCATCTCGTAAGAATTGAACCAATGTGAGCAGATAATTCAGCAAAACTCACTTTGTAGTGATGTCCTACTATTCTGCAGCGGTTTGCCGTCCTCCTGTGCCTGCATGGGCGTGTGCCTGTGCTTGTGTACGTGCATCAAAGCCCTGCGAGCACACATAGGTCCTTTCTCATGTCCCTGTTATATCACTCCGCCTCCGCCTCCTCTTCCTCACCAACCCCCTTGCCACCTGTCTTTATTGTCAGGCTGTATTTCGCCACGCTCCCTGTTTCCTACCGAAGGTATCTGTCGCCTCACACTTCTGTTCGCCTGCCTCACCCTGAAAAGCAAAGGTGCGACATCGTATATTCCCTTTCCAACAGGTCAAATCAGAAACATGTGACTGGAGCATTAAAAGGCATGTTATTTTGTCAGCACAGAAAAAAAAAGATTTTAGTACTCTATATGAAAAGGCGATTCCTCAAAATCTGTGTGGGTATTTAGCATGAGGGGTCTCTTCTCTTTAATCTTTTTTTTTTTATCTTCATTTCTTAGCCTCTGTCCCCTTTTCCCCCCGTATTTCCCTGTCAACTAGGCCTCTACTAGCGTTGCATCTAGTGGGGCTGTAGTTCTCATTAGCACCTGCATCTACATGACTGGCATCTCATCTAAAGGTGTTTTTTACTCACTACCCCCCCGTCCCCGTCCCCATCCCCTACCAGCCTCCTCTTGCCAATTGTACCCCCGGTTGCCTCTGAAGGCTCTGGTGTCCCCCCATACCCCCCCCCCCCCCCTTCCTCCCCCACATGTGTCTATCTCCTTCTGTCTGTTTCTCTCTCTTCCAGTTCTTTTTAATTAATGGTGGGCCATGATGCTTATCTTATCAGCAGATCAGTCTGCTTTCTATTAAATGCACTGAGGGACACACACAGATACACACACACACTTAGGCACACATGTGAATGCACATAGATGCAAATATTACTACACCTCATGCTCTACCAAAATATGCACATCCACGCAAATAACAGGTAATTGTATCCACATAAACACACATCATGAACCTATCTTAATCTTTCCACACACACCGTACACACATAAACAAACGGTCCTGATGGTATCTGGCTGGGTGATTTAAGTGGTGATGTTTGAGGTTCTCTTCTCCTAAATCCCCTAAATGCCTTCCTCTTCCTCCCCCCCTCTGTCCCTCCTTCAGCCCTGCTTCATGGCTGAATGAACACTTATCATTTGTCAGATAAAGAGCCATCCACGTTGGAGGCCGCTTTATCTTTAAGAGCCGTGTTTGCTCGCCACAAACTCGGCTTTTCACAGATGTTTCGTGGACCGTTTTCGCTCGATCAGGCCTGGACGAGAGCACTGTATCCGCGCGAACGCCAGACACGCTCGAACGCCGCCGCCGCCGCCGCCGCTTATCCCGACCATTTAATGTTCCAGATGGGTCAATCGTGTCGTTTGCCACATTTCTGTGTTTGAGTAGGCAGAGCTGGAAGGCGAAGTGAGGCGACGGGATTTTTTTTGTTTTCGTTCTGTTTTCTTTCGCCGCAGATTGATGGGGATTTCAGCAAACACGACAGCAGAACAACATCAAAATCAGTCCTTCAAAACCACTGTCAATCAGAGTTAGGAGAAAAGATACGATTCTTCCAGGTTTCATTGAAAGTCGATATTTTTAAAGGAAGTACTAGAAAAAAAAATTAGATGAGATACAATATCACAGCCTGTCGTGAGACGCTCTTGAACATGGGCACGCGCCATTTGTCACAGACTCATAGCTTTGTCATTTTGGGGGACTGCAGCAAAACAATTATCCGCTGAGAATAATACAATAAAGGAAACCAATTCCTGAGTATTACCTAGGGACAAGGCATTTATTTCACTTTGTCCAGCATGCTCACGGGAGTGTAAACTTGTAATGGTAGAAAGGAAGGAACATAACTCAAACCATTTGTGTTCTTTTAGTGACGCCATGTTCGGTGGTACCTTGTTTTAACCTATTTCATGGTTTATATCAACTCAAGACTGAAAATCTCTTCGTTATATATAAACATGCTTGAATTGCCTCGCCTTCACTTCTTTCACGACTAAAGCTAGCAAAAACCAGCAAACTTTTGACATAAAAGCTATTGTTTTCAGGTGTAGTTGTCTAAAAAAACAAAAAAGAAATATGCAATTTATAGACCTTCATAACATGCTTGATTTTATTTCCTTTGCATGTCCTTTGTATTTGGAATGTTGTTTTTTTTGTGTGGTTTTTTTTTTACAATGTTAAGCAACAGAACTGTAAATAAGTGCAGCTGTGGCTCTGCTGGGAAGAAAATGTCAGATTTTATTTGACTGCTTTCAAGAAATCGTTTGTGACTGCCCTGACGCTTTGTTTAAGTGCTGCAGGAATCAAAGTGTCTGTGTCTGTCTGCGTCTCTGCAGGGAGTTTGGGTGGAGAGATCCGGAGCTGCCCGAGGTGATCCAGATGTTACAGCACCAGTTCCCCTCAGTACAGTCCAACGCTGCAGCTTACCTACAGCATCTCTGCTTCGGAGATAACAAGATCAAAGCCGAGGTTCGTGTTTGTGTGTGTGTTCATGTGCATGCAAGTATAGCCTTTCTCTTAGAACCCCGTACAGTGCTAACATCTAAACCAACAGAGCTTTTTTTTTTAGTCTCAATAATCCCCACTTCACTCTGTAATGCTAAGAGTCAATTTATCGGGAAATACAGGAGAGGATATTTTTGTTTCAGTGATGTCAGATAAAAGCTGTAACTGTGGCCTAATTGAAAATGACAGTACGTTGCCGAAACGGCCATAATTGCATAATTACGGGGGGGAAATGTAGCAACCTGGAAATAAAGGAAAAAAGGAAAATTAATTTTAACTGTGCGCAAACGCAGGCAATTAATAGGTCTAAACACCAAGACCCGGCTAATTTTCATTTATACCAAACCACTTACCCACCCACACGAGCGAATGTGCACACTTGTATGCTGAAACATCTTATTTAATTCCACTCCCACTTCCTCATTCACCATGTGTTCTTTTTTTCTTTTTTTTCTAGTGGGTGTAATTATTGCCTGAATGGAGGTGTCCAACAAGGGAAAATAGCAGCAATGTATTGACAGCAAAGGTTTTTCATCTGCTTCCATCACACTGTTTTGATCGGCTTGTTCGGGCCTGGAGGCGCAGTATTTACACCAATTCAATCTAGAACTGATATCAGGCATCTAAAATAGAGGGTTTGCAGCACATGAAAACAGCCTTTTATCGACATGCATGCAGTATCTACATGCACACAATGCACAATGACTATGGAGCTAAGTAACATGGAAGTACGACTTACTTCCCAGAGATTTCCAAAATAAAGTCATAAATTTATGAGAATAGAATCATGAATTAACATGAAAAAGACACTATTTTATCCAAGTCTGTGTGGTCCTTTCTTTGGAAAACCTCATTTCTCGCAAATTCTTTTCAGCGTCCTGATAGTGAAGATAATGTGGTGCTCATACACCAAAAGTTGAAATATTTCCTTATTTGAGAACGCTACACTGAAGTGCAGCTTCTGAAATTTTATTAATTTTATTCCAACTTTATTCTCATAAATTTCTGACTTTATTCGCTTCAATTTATGACTGTAAAGTTACGACTTTAATCATAATCTATGACTTCATGAGTTATCAGAGGAGCAGTCCACTGTGTCTGAGCCAGCATTCGGTACTTTGCTATGTTTGACTGCTGCACTCTAGTGTGCGCTGTGATTAATTGCTCTTGTAAGAGTTGTGAAGTTGAGCCACCACTCAAGAGTACATGAAGATACAGCCTCGTCCTCACGTATATAGGTAATTCAGTCTGGGATTCTAAGATACGGAAATATTTTTGGGGCATCATCACCATAATATCATCAGTTTCAGGAAGTTGAAAAGAATATACTGTAGAAGAAACTGGGTCTTTTCCAACTTACTGCTCCTAAAACTCTGCCCTATTTTCTTTATCATCCTTCGGGAAAGAGAATATTTTTGTCATTCAGAGGTTAAAAACTGTATCGGCTGATCCAGTACTCCGTAATTCTCTTACCTGCAACTTGGAAGTGCAAGATGTGCGTCATTGGTTGTGTGTGTTAGGTGTCAGTACAGTGTGTTGGAGTGTGTGGAACATCGTGACTCTCACTGAGATCTTTGTTTGAGTCCCGCTTTTAAATTTTATTTTGAGAGTTTAAAAGAAAAGTTTGAAAGGAAACCATCCATGGTCTCGTTGAGAAACCTTGTCAAAAACAGTTAGTTTTGAAGGGTAAAAGTAAGTAAGTAAGTAAGTCTTTCTTTTGCTTCCTGAAACATTCTTGGTAGTTAGTCAAGGTTTTTTTTTTTTTTTTTAGTTCTTGATATTCAAGCAAATGCATTTTTGGTATTTTTGTTGCCTAAGAGATATTTGAGATTACACTCCATATTACATTGCACTTTAAACCGATTTCATAGGTTTTAGGAGTTTTCTGTTGATGAATTTTCTGTTATTTCGCTTTCATCTTTGTCCTCCACCTTGCCTGTGCTGTAGAGCAGATTTAATTTTTATACATTAATTATTAATCCCATATTTTGATTCCAAAACCAAAAAGCAATTTAGCGATTTGACATCTCCCCTCAAAATAATGACCACCACATTCAATCAACTCATGGAAATCCATTCACTTTTGGCCATTTAGTTCATTATCTGGCAATATTTAAACATGTAATGTTTTTAAATAATCAGGAAATCTCATTAGGTTTTGACATTCTATTAAGTGGATATGTTTAAGTAATAAGCAGTTACTGCGTTTCCTGTGTTTTTATAGTTATAGTAGACAAGTTCAAACAAAAATACTACAAAGAATTCTATGTGCTAAGCAATTTTGACAGAAGTGAGTAGGTCAGGTAGATCAAGACAGAAA
Source organism: Arothron firmamentum (assembly GCA_016586285.1). Taxonomy (NCBI): domain Eukaryota; kingdom Metazoa; phylum Chordata; class Actinopteri; order Tetraodontiformes; family Tetraodontidae; genus Arothron; species Arothron firmamentum. The sequence continues at coordinate 14,377 of BJFM01002222.1, read as the reverse complement.
GTGATGCCATTCTGTATCTAAAATGTCACCGTTGCACAAGTTCACCAGAGAGTTATAGTTCTGCAGAACTACTGGACATTCTGGACATTATTAAAAACTTTAAGTCTGGATCAGAGAGGAGATTGCAGCTATTTCACACTTGGCTGGGAACAATGTCTAAACCCACGAAACTGAAGATTGATTGTATAGAACGTCCGCGCTATAGGTTAAAGGTTCATGTGTGGCAAGTCCTACACTGACTCTTTCCTTTAGAGCACCATACTTGAGGTAGCGTGGTCCAACATAAGTACATTTTAGTATTTATGTTGCATTAGCACCCAGTTTAGTTTAATAAAAAGGTCCCCAATGCTTCTTATCGCGTTGAAGACTTCAGTATGTTTTGAATATTTGACATAAATTGGATGTAACCTGTAGCCCAATGTGTTGGCTGCTTGCTTGCTGGGTTTTCTGTCAGCCAGGCAGACAGATGGCAGGGGAGACACCGCGCAGCTAAATATGTGGCTGTTCTTTGTTGCTAAAGAGATACACTGCAGGGCCAAAGACAACACAGACAGACAACAGTGAGGCAGACAGATAGGGGGGAAAAAAGAAAAAAAAAAACAGTCATGTGCATGATGTAATGCTAATTAATTACACGCCATATACACAAATGCATATTAGATTAGTTAGATGTATATATGGGGGATGATGGACAGCTGGGCGCAGCTGAGACTGTTGAAATTCATCTCAGCATCATTAACGGTGTCACATGATATTTTCGGGATCATCGGAGCAGTGGAGACGCTTTGTAATCGTATTTTCACTGCGGCTACACCGACAGTGTGGTCGCATTTTTCTTGCAGTATGTTCCTGCCTACAACCAGTGAGGTTACAATTTAAATCAAAAGAAAAAAATGAAAACTGAGAGTGCCACAGTGGAACACACAATTTTCCTGTGCCTCTACTCTAGGTAGAGGGCTGCATGTTCATACAGTCTCACTTTCCATACTTTGAATGTACAGTTTTGAAACCAACTAGCCATCAACTCAAAATCATAATTAATACCTGCTGTCACATCAAGGTTATGCAAAGCTTTAGTCTGAAGAAAAGAGGTCCAAGATTTTTCTGTTGCCTTACTCCTGAGGCACTAAGGTTGAGACCCCCATATTTCTTCCCAAAGATAGACATTCCAGGTTTTAAAGCTTATTGCCAACACCCCTGAAAAATTAGCCAGTCTCAGAACAATATTAGGAGCCCGTAAGTTAATGCCGCGTTTGGCCCAGTTCTGAATGCTCCAGAGGAAAACGTTAACCCCCGGGTGGAGAACTCAATTAGCTTAAGGTTAAAAGGCCTTAAATGCAGTTAGCTTCAGGCTAAGTGTCAAACACAAGCCATAAAGCTTTTTTTTTTGCATGTGTGTTTGCCTGCCAGAGTATTGCACATGCATGCAGGGGTGACAGCCGAGACACACAATCACTCACGTTGGTACAGTGAAACAGCCTCGGTGTGCCGCTGATGCATGTCGACGTTTCATAAGTGGTGACTCATACGCACTTCCTAGCATTTCCTCGCCACCGGCACAGGTATGTGTCACCATTTTGTCCCAGTGCTGCGCCAGCTGCACCTCTGCTTTCACTGCTGCCAACAGTTACCACAGTAATACTGTCGCTATGGGTTACCAATTGCCGTGGCCGCGGCGGAACAGCGGGAGACAAAGACAAATCAATCTGCACGTCTAATCTTCTTTACATGGAATAGAGGGAGTGCGGAGGTATTGGCAAACCCCGTAGGTAGCTCAGGGGCAATACAAAGTAATAGCACTATGGCTTTTATGAAAGAACAGATTAACTGTGACACATGCATGAAGAGGATAAGCGAAAAGAGCACAGATCAGAATAGAAGAGGAAGAGCAGAGCTGAAGGCTTGGGGGCCAAACCGGGTTAAGGAAATCGCGTGGCCAGTGTTGCAGCGTTTGCCGTGCACACTGTCCTTTAATCCTGGTTAATTGAACAGATAAGAAGAGTCATTTACCTGATAAACTCCTGCTGCGTCACCTTTCCTCTGATCTGAATCGCTCAGTTGCTATTTTTGCTCCTATTAACTTGAGCGTGACAACACTAAGTGCAGAGGATACACAGAAGGACTGCACCGGCACGGCCAATCCGGGATTCAACAAACTCAGGAAACCTGCCTTTTCTGTGGCTTGGTCTTTCCGTCAGTGACACAGTCGAGCTCCTAATGAAGCCGCCTGACTCACACAGCAGCCTGCGCCGATCACAACAAGGTTGCTGAAAAATGGCCGACCTCGACAGCTTGAACATCCCTGCAGTGGTAACGCAACGTGGCAGTTGTTGTGCAAGTGTCCTTTTCGAAAAACTACAGTTCATCCTCAGTTTCCAGGCATCACACAATGCAGGAGATGCAAATGGTCACACATGACAGAACCAATCTGACATCCATTAAAAAATGCACACACAAAGAAACATTTAGAATCGGGAGGTGGCTCATACTACAGAGACACGCAGTGGCAGAATGATCCTCTAAACTAAATTTTCAGCAAATTCTGCTTCCGTCTTTAGTGTAATTAAGTGTCATTTTTTTCCAAAGTACAGCCATTAGTGCTGTCATAGAATTTTTAATTAGCTCTCATGAGGTTATTAATCTGATAGGCAGAACGAATGGTGCTGGTGGAAGGTGACCAAGCATATTCCTACAAGGGACTGAGTCTTCGTTAATCTGAGTCGCTGACACTTTTTATCGTCACAGATCATTGAACAGGATGAAAAACATGTCAATTTCTTGATGTTTAGATCCGCAAGCAAGGAGGCATCCAGCTGCTGGTGGATCTGCTGGACCACAGGATGAGCGAGGTTCACCGAAGCGCCTGCGGAGCTCTGCGGAACCTGGTCTACGGCAAGGCCAACGACGAGAATAAAGTGGCCTTGAAGAACTGCGGCGGGATTCCCGCCCTGGTTCGTCTGCTGAGGAAGACCGGAGATGTGGAAATAAGAGAACTGGTCACAGGTACGAGGGGAGAAAAAAAAAGACTGACACGAATGCACAACTCACCTGTTCAACTAGAATGCTCATGAGGATGCTTCTGTGGTCCCAGGAGAGTAATTTAATTGGTGGAGATGCAAATTGTGTTAGCAGTGTGTGTGTGTGTGTGTGTGTGTGTGTGTGTGTGTGTGTGTGTGTGTGTGTGTGTGTGGGCGTGTGTGAATGGTAAGTCTGCCAAGACCTGCGTGATGGATTGATGACCTGGTAACGGAAAATGGATGGACGTGCTACGTGATGAGGGATATGAAAGCTCCGGAGTGCGTGGGCCTTCAAACTAAATGAAAACCATAATGTCATGCATCCCTGATATTGAACTCTCTCTTCACTGAGACTGCAGATAAATGCAGGGTTGAAAGCTCCTGTGAGGCTAATACAAAATATGTCATTTTATATTGTTACTATAGTTCCTATATGTTTTGGATGGTTTCATAACTTCACCGAATATTCAGTTATCTCCCATCCAGTTCACTGGTATGGTGAGGTATTTTAGCCTTGAGACCAACCCATCCACTGCGCTATTTTTTTTTTTTGTTTCTTTGTTTTGGAAAACAATGTATGGATTCGTTTTTAAGACCTGCGTGCCTCCTGTAACATTTTCGCATTCTTCTACAGAGCCTTTAGTGCTGCACTTTGTCTCTTTCTGTTTAATACAGACATTACTCATACTTGCATGCAGTACATTCTTGTGCGCGCCCTTGAGCATGGATGTAATCTAAATGCCCAGCTGCAATTATATTCCAGCGCGACATTAGTTCCACAGCCTAAGGACAGGTCATAATGATGGACAGCGCTCTCTGTCTGTCTGTCTGTCTGTCTGTCTGTCTGTCTCTCTCTCTCTCTCTCTCGCTCTCTCTCTCTCTCTCTCTCTCTCTCTCTCTCTCTCTCTCTCTCTCTCTCTCTCTCTCTCTCTCTCTCTCTCTCTCTCTCTCTCTCTCTCTCTAACAAATGTACTTCAGTCTGTATCTGCCAACTCCAGGTGATGGATCCATACTTGTAATTTCCAGTTTGGAATTTATTATTAACTCGTGTGTATTTTGACTTTGTCCAACTATGTTTAGTGCCCATCTATTTCCCCAAACTTTTCTTCAGCACTTAATTTTTAATCTTTTTGTTTTTTTCTGTGAGGGAAATCCCTCTATTTTTTGTTTTTGTTTTTGGTTTTTTTTGCTTTTAGGGTCTTTTTCCCAGAGAGGATTATTTCTGTTTCATTATGCCTGCTGAGTTCTGTGGCAACATCAGCACATCACCTTCTCGAACGTTAATTGATTGCTCAGTGATTGACTCCAATGGCAGAACAGAGTATCACACAGAGTTAAGAGATTAGAATTAATCTCATTTTTTTGTTGTTTTTTTTTGTGGGGTTATTTTTGCTTCTGTCCCATTATAACTAGCTGTGATGTCTGTCCTCCTCTCTGTCCCACTGTTAACGGTTCATTTCACCTCTCTGCCCAGTCCCTTCCTGAAAATAGACTGTCCAAACACGCACATCTTACATGCATCTTGATTGCAACGTTCGATGGCTTTGGAAGAACTGCAACCACATCGATTTTCCCCTTTTTTCTGTTCTGCACCGTCCATGAGTCTCATCTCACGCTCGAGCTGGACGGCGAGCAGCTGCACGTCCTCCTTTAGCTCAGACAAAAAGCCCTCTTTGTCACACCAGGTTACCCATGAGATAAGAGAGTTCACCCTCAGAGAGGAGTAATGAACATTGCCGGAGATAAAGAGCAATCACGTACGCATTAACTAACAACCGAGATAAAGTTGGTAGGTATACACGGTGCTAATTATCTCCTTTGGTTCAGCTGGAGGGCAAAGGTCATCGGTGAGAAGACACAGTCATCCCGAACTCCACAGACAAAAGAGGATTTGCACGCCTCTCTCATCTTGCATGGGCATAATTCCAAGTGGGAAAGAGGTTATATGTATTTTTTAAACACATTTTCTGCGATTTCAGTGCAGAAAATACAGATGAACTGGAAAGGGAATGACATTGCAGGAAGGTGGACGATGAAAAGATGGTTAATTAATAAGGCTGCACAGAGGAGAGGAAACTTTAAATGACAAATTAAAAGGGGAAAAAAAAACAGCAATTTGACAGAAGGCTGAATTGAAAGCACGGAGGCCTGAAGAGCACAGCAATCATTTCCACCATGCTGTGTGTGTGTGTGGACTCCCGCTGCTTTTCAAAATAGGCTTTGTTTTTTTTCTTTGTTTTTTTTTTTTTTTCCAGATGATGTAAGAGCGCCCATCAATCAAAATTCTAATAAATAACATTTACTGTTGTCATTGACGGCCTCCGCACATAATACTACAGATGCACAAAAAAAGGGATGAAAATGCAACTTTTGGATGTGGTGTGCATTTTTGCTTTTGTCAGTAACACATAAGAAGATTAACTAATACATTAAACCGAGGCAAGACGCGGTGTGTCAGGCCGTCTTGGACAAACACACACAGACACATGCAAGCGCGGAAAAATGTCATCATCTTTTTTCCTGACTCTTGCTGTCATGGCCCTCCTCTCTCGGAGCTCACTGCTGCTGGCTCAGTGAATCAGTGTCATGCGTAGCTCTGCTGTGTTGTCTGTTTACGATGGCGCTTAGCCTGGAACGCCACATTCCCCCCGCTTTCATGCCACTGCAGTCACATTTTGAAGTCTATCTTCATTTGCCTCGTGGAACACCCTGCTGGAGCTGTAATTCGCCACTTCAACCCACTGTGTAAATACTTGTTAATTCAATTAGCCGTGTGTTTTAAGTATCCCCCCCAACTACAAACAGAGATTAAGTACATTTATTACATTTATTTTTAACAGCACTGGCATTTGCCATACTTTTGATTGAATATTCTTTTTTTCAAAAAGGAATGTGTGGACAGTGTTAATGGGTTTTTGTCACAACAAACTTAAGTCTCTGCAGAATTTAAAGATGAGTTTTGATAATATTGTGATTGTTTAGCATGCTATCTCTTAATTCTCTGACGTGAGTTTTGTATTGCACAGCTTATGAGTCATCACAAAAGAGTCAGAAGCCGTTGCGCCTGGTTTTTTAGAATGGTGCTATAAAATTGTAACAGTGTTGTAAACAAGGGTTCATTAGCACAATAGATGCCAAAGCCCTGTCAGCTAACCTGTGCGGACACTTCATGCAAGTCTCATTACTGGCTCCAGTTTATTCCACTCGAAAGCTGACCATATTTAATTAAAAAAAAAGAGAAAAGAAAAACAGATTGTACTTTGGATATGTCCAACCGGTGATGCATGAGGTGCGGCAATCCACTTTTCTTTAGCTCCACATATGTCTGGAGAACAACACACCAGGAATCAATTCCATCCGTCATTTCCTGTTTTCCAAGTTTTTGGTATATTGTTTATGTTGGTGCAACACTGTCCCATCATGCCCAGAAACACACCTCTGTTGCATGGACACTTCCTTGCCTAAAGGTATCCAATAGCATCACATGTCTGCCAGTATTTCAAAACTGGAGGAGAGTGACATGCAAATTGATATTCTGTGCATTATATTTACTTTATTTATGTTACACTCCAGGCTGAGCCTGACCCCTGGGTAAATGAGCCAGTGATACCTGTGGAGGGAAGGTGTCCACAGCTTCTACAAACCAAATCCAGTCACTTTTTTTTATTATTTTTTGTTCCTCCAAGGCGTGAACCACTTGTCTGGATAGGTCTTCCCCATCCTCACCAATATGACCTGCCAAAAGCTTGTACCCTTCCTGAAATGCTTGGGGACACTGTTCCATCAAAGTCATTACAGAATTCCCATTAAAACTGCCTCGGAACGCAGAGGTTGGGTCATCATTTGTTTAAACGCTTGCCAGGCATCACCGTAACCAACCCCCAATATTCAGAGATTTTTCCCTACAGATTGGCTGTGTAATTTGCCGTCTTTGGCTTTACTCTTCGTGGGGGTTCTAACCCCGCCGCTAACGAATTCACGGAGTCACGCGGATAAAGACTGTTCAATAAAACATCAGCACTCGAGGCCTAACAGGGCCTCACTCTCCCCTTACAAGTCATAGACACATTTTTTTATGAATTCATGCAATCATCTCTTCCTTTCCCCGAAACCACTCAGCTCCTAGGAAGCTGTCTGTCAAATGTCTTTAGGGAACTAGTCAGAGGGAGAAAATGTGATAAAGGCAGAGAGAAAGTCGAAGAAAACACGCACAGGCTGGAATATGATGTCATCGTTCTTTGGTCACCTGATGTTATCCCTGTAGCGGTTTCAGTTACAGGACTTGGTGTTCGATGTCCCAAAAATACAACAGAATTCTGGATATTTCATATTTTCCCTTTGTGGAAGACGTAACATAACATTTTTTTTTTTCTTTCCAAAAAGCCATTTTCTAATCCAGCAGACAGGTGCTCATCCAAGGCAACGCTGCTCTGACTTGATTGCAATCATGCACTGACACGCACACATCGCTATGGAATAGGCAGGGGTAACGCGGGAAAAACAGCGGGAGAGGCACAGGTGTCGTACTGCGTTTGCCCAGATGACACATCTTGACCGTGAAAGCGCTCTAGAGAGGACAAAGGGGAAAGAAAGGAACCGGGGGTGTAAAACAAGAGGCTGATTAGGGGGAAAAAAAGGGGACAAATGTTGTTACATGCGCACACATGTGCAGCATGAATGTGCGTACTTGATTGCTGCGACACAACGCACAAGGTCAGTGCTTTGTTATCGCCCTCATCTTCCTCTGAAGTCCCCTGCCTTTGTCATTCACACACAAGCGCAATTGTCCTTTTTAAATCAGGTCTGTTCTGTTTTCTTTCCTCTTGCATATATTTTGCTCTTTGTAATACTACTCTCACTCTTTTCACCAAGTTCCGTTAATTAGGGCTTTTCATCGGCGTTCGTTCACAGCTAACTAGGCTACAAGCTAAAATTGGATTTTGCACACAATCACCCAGCGCCCAGACAGTCTTGAGTTTTGAGCAGATTACCATATTGTGTGGTTGGTAACCGTGGAATGACTGTCGTCTGGGACGGGCAGCATCTGGAGCCTGACATCAAATCTGTCACTGACGGTGACCCTCAACGCTGAGGCTTTTTATAGAGTCATAACAACAACTTGTTGAATGGGTTGGGCTGGGCTCTCAATCTGTTCCTGTCTTCATAAGCCATTACTCAGCTCCTGCAGCTTCCCCCACTTATTAATTTTCAGTTTCTCTTTCATCTATTTCACCCTTTGTTTCACACTTTTCCATCTCATTCTTTGAGACTAAATCTGATTGTTATCTTTCCTTTCACACCCCTGATAGTGACGGCGACTTCGAGCTGCAGGAACGAATTATTATATTTATAGAATGTAGTGTCATAGTGTGTGTGAGCATGTGTGTGCATCTCAGCTAATCAACAATGCTAATGCAATCATTGATCTTTAAGAAGGCATCTGGTATTCTCTCTCTTGTGTGTTTGTGTATGTTTCACCATGATATTTGTGCGTCTGTGTGTATGTGTGTATACACTAACATCGTTTATGCAAACCTGCAGGATTTTTTTTTTTTTTTTTTGCCAAGTCATCGGTTTGTGAACATCGACTGCACATCTCTGCCATACATTTGTGCATACATTTATATGTTCTCCACCTCACAGCGGGTCACCAATGATAAATGATGCACCAGGAGTTGGCCCTCTGCGTGGACCAATTTCCAAAAATATTACAATTATCACGCAGATTCCCCGAAACAGTGGGTGAGGGTTTTGAGAGGTGAGAAAACTGGTTTATATTTCAGTTTTTCCCTTATTTGCTGCCAGAATTTATTCACCCACTTACTCTTACCACCAGATATTCCTGATTGGTGTCGTACCCATCAATCACACGCTCTCCTCTAGGACAATTTGGTCTCCAATCAAGCGAATGTGCATGTTTTGGGGCTATAGGAGAAAACTAAACAGGCACATAGAGTACATGCAAAGTCTAGGTGAACCATGTTACTCTGAGGAACTGTGTAAAATATTTAGAAAAAATGAAATAGAATGAATAAAGACAAAGACAGTAAGAGTCTCACCAATGCTCTGTAGACACATTTGTTATAAACAGATATAACAATCTCAAATGGAGCGATCATACTGCGTTTTTTTTATCAGCTGGATGAAATAAATTCATGTTAAAGAGAGAACCAAATATATTCCATACAAATCAGTCTTCAAATTAATCTTTTCTCTGTCAAAGCAAAAAACACAGCCTTTATTACCAGTAAATAGTTGCTCTACAAAGATATTTTTCCCCTACTGTGAATTTCATATTCTTAATTATGGAATTTTATCGATCACGCTTTTTCAGCATGCAGTATTTTTAGAATTAATGAGTGTTATTTAAAAATAATAATACATTTCCTGTGTTTGCAAATGGAAAATCTGCTTTTTTTCCCCTTTTTTAAGTTATTCAATCAAGCAGAGTCAATGGATGAATGAAATTCTTTTATCCCCTTTTTGACAGCATCTCAAAACAAAATTAATTAAACTCCTCTTTTTGTGTGTGTGTGTGTGTGTGTGTGTGTGTGTGTGTAGGTGTGTTGTGGAACCTCTCTTCATGCGATGCCCTGAAGATGCCAATCATCCAGGACGCCCTGGCCGTTCTGACCAACAGTGTCATCATACCCCAGTCCAACTGGGACTCCTCCCCCAATCACCACGAGGATCGCAAAGTCCACCTCCATACCTCCCAGGTGCTCCGCAATGCAACGGGCTGCCTCAGGTAACAAACACACACACACACACACACACACACACACACACACACACACACACGTACACGCACACACTCATGAATAGTTCCATTCAGAAACACATTATGAATTTATTTGTGTCAGCTGTGTTATATACAGCATGTTTGCGTCCTCTCTTTTGTCCCTCAGGAGAACCGTGTATATAGATTTTATTATTGATTTCCTCCCAATGTACGGCAGCCCCATGCATAACTCAGCCCCCAACTTCATTAAAATCCCGTGTGTTCGAGCCGCATGCGTATAAAAGCGTGATTCATGCCGTCATACTGCCGCTGCAGGAACGAGTGAATGAATCTCGCCCTTTCGGAATCCTGTCTGATGGTGCATGTATTCAAAAACGATAAAACAACCTTTGAGCAGTTGTTTCTCTCACTCATTGACTTTCCAGATGTGTGGGGGTAACCATAGCAACTCCTCCAAGTAACTGAGCTTTTTTTTGTGTTTAGGCATCACCTTTTAGTGCCCTGCACTGACAAAAACGAGCGCCTTAATTGTTGCAGCTTGAAATACTGAAGGCCAACTGGCTGCTTTGGAGATTTCAGGGCTTGTTATAAACTTCAGTCAGGTGTGATAAATCTTTGCCGAATCAAGCCGGCTTTATGACGCTGCTTTCTTTTTGGGGTTGCTCGCAAGGCAACATCAAAATGTCAGTCATAACAACGTCACATTTAACCTCAAGCCTGAATTGATTCTGCATTCAATGGCGTTCACCGATGATATAGATTCTTTTAAGGCAAACGTTGAGTGAACTTTGTGGCTTTACGCGCGTTCTTCCCCAATGTTTGTAAATCCTTGCACTGAAATTCTCTTTTCTCAGCCGGCTGTGATGGTCCACGGGGGTTAAAAACGCTTTGCGTCCTCTTGACCATCACAGTGTGCAGCGTGTTCCTAATCAACCACCAGCGGCGTCGCCGTTAATCCTCGCCGCGGACTCTTAACAGAAAACTGTCAGGTTGATTGAGGCGTTATCTCCAGCTATCAAATGCGTCTCTGGAGGTGATTTCAGAGCCACATCAAAGACGTCACAGATGTGTTTTCTGTAGCTTTGAGGTTGTATCCATTCTTATGTGTTTGGATGAGGATTGAAAACTTCATCCCTCATAACTTCCTCAGTCACCAAGTGTGTTTGAGTGCTGGTCTTTTAGTGCACTGCAAGGCAAATAATGGCGTCATCGCTCTGCTCCACCCCACAACGGATCATACCCATCGAGCTGTAAAAAGGAGTCGGAGGGTAGGATGGAAGAGGAGGTGATTGCAAAATCTTAGAAAGATGTAGAAGAAGATATAAAGGGTTAGACAGGAGGGCGGGGATGCGGAGAATAATGGCGTTAGCACTTCTCTGTCTCATTGTCTGTTTGCTGGGTTACAGTGACACGAGGCTGCAGTGTTCAGGCTCCATTTTAGACCTCTCACATCACTCGTATTGCTTCGCTTTGCGTGATTGTGCCTGTGTACAGAGTAAAGACAGAGACATGATGTTTAGGACACACACGCCCAGGTCTGTATCTATTTGTACCTGTTAATTTGAAGGTGAGGGTGAGCTTTAATTTGGGCGCATGTTAATTTGCAGACCATAGCCTGCAGGGTGCACTTCAAGAAGTAACTGGCCCTGTGGCATCAGGTGGTTGGCTGATTATGTGTGTGTGCATGTGCGTGCGTGCGTGCGTGTGTGTGTGCACGCACAAAAATAGTCTTATCTAATCATTAGGTAGCCTTTAAAATGTTGGCACTATATATAGCCAGAAGTTACATACTCACGCAAGACCAGTGGAGGGGTTTCCATATCCTCTGTTCAGGGGCCGTTTACCTCCCTGCAGGTTGTTGGTTTCCAGCTAAAAACTAAGCCAGGAAAAACTACTCCTTTCGAGCTGTGTGTATGCATGACAGGCAGTCAGACACATCACTGCATTTGTTTCAGCAGCAGATTTCAGTCAGCAGTAAGCTGGGCTTAGAAATGAAACAATCTAAGACCTGCGAGGGCACAGTCGACTACGCTTACCCAGGTGTTAAGGTGTGAATGATGTGAGCCCGCCGTCAACCTGTCCAGGGTGTATTTCTCTCTCCCTAATCTGGTGACTGTGGGGAAAGACTCCAGCACCTGCTCAAAGACGAATGACATCAGATAACAGGCAAAAAAAAAAAAAGAGTATTATGCGGGGTTCAGGTGTTATATTTAATGACCTTAAGAAACAGGCAAATTCATGGTAATAACAAAAGTTACTTAGACATAATTCAAAATAACAGAAACCTAATTCTATTCCAGTTTTTTTCTCAGATTGAAACGCAGCATGTTCCAGTAATAACCAAGTAATAACTTTAATGAATATCCGAAATATGCTAAATATTCCGTGATGCCACACAGTGAGATGTGAGAATGCCAGAGGACACCCAGGAATAAAAAAAAAAAAAAAAGACTAGACTAAGCAGACCATTTTATGCATGAGGAATTCTGGCTTCGCTGTGTTAGTCAACACAGAAGGAAAGGCGTGCTGGAAAAACGGCACAATATTCCATGCTTCATTACAGACCTACTAGACTAACAAGCATATGTGTACAGGCCCCCAACACATTTCCAGACACACACCTTCACATTCTGTTGTGCTCTTACACAAGCCAATGTGCTTCACACATTTGTCCTGGTTGTACTGAGAAACTGGGTGCAGGATTTTAAATGCTGGGGTATTCGTACGGTCCAGAATCACACAGCGTCTGTGAAATAACTGCAATACTCTCATTGCAGTAGTATATTTTTACAGACACAGATGTTCCAACAATATAGATATATATTTTAGATATAGATGTTGCAACAGTATAGATTTGCATGTGAGGAAAGCACTATGGTGGTGTCCACTACAAAATTGTTGAGTTAACATGTTTATTCGTACAATAACTTATTATATTTATCTTCACATGCATGAACAGTGGTGCCAACCAACCTTATATAACTTTGGCAGATGTTCTGAATTGCATCTTATGCTTTATATACATAAATGTTAGGAATTAAGGCAATTAGCAAAGGTAGCTGAATCGTATCCAGCTCCGGCATGTCGGCAAACTGGAGTTGGATTTTTGTTTCAGCTTTAGTAAAATCAGAAAGCTATTCAAGGCCGGTGTTGTTTGTCTTGTCGGGTCCAATCACTGTCACTCGTCTTTCGCTCATCAAGGTCAGCCGTCGCCATGGAAATGCTCTGAAGTAGCTCCTCACTCAGAAAGGCTCAATGAACACTGTTGGAGTCAACAGCTGGGTATTGTTATTAAAAGTTGACTCATTTTAACGTTTGTGTTGCGGGGATGAGTCCAGATGAAAGGAAAAGCATCGCGCGAATCACTTGACGCTTTGATATCCCACATCAATATCCCATCCTATAGTTAGGGCCAAACATTTGTCAAGGTGAAGGGGGCCACTGTTCTCATGTTTAGAAATGATTTGAAATTGTTTCCTGCTTAGCAGAGTTCCCTTTCTGCTTTCTGCTTGTTTGCCCATTAGCATTCATCGTGAATGAAAATAGCTTGACCTTCTCTTGGAGTTGGAGAGCCACGAGCGTGAAGTTTCAATTGAGTTCTTGTGTCTTCCTCTTTTCGCTCTTTCTCATCGGTATAATAAATGATTGACCTCATCTGGCAGGAGTAAAATAGCGCTGATCTCCTTATTGTGCCAGGCTGATGGATGAACTTGTTCTTTTGTAATGCATTGTGTCTTTGTTTGTATCACTATTACAATAGTTTTGACATTTTGCCTTTGCACACAGACATTTACACTCATTTTCAAAACTTGCACTGTTGTGGAGCAGCTTAATGACACTCAGATGAATCCAGTTTATTAAAAAAGATCCTTTTAATGCTGTTGCTGTGGGTTCACACGGTGGTGTTGTTTCTCTGGGGCCGTAATAGATCACACAGTGGCATTAGCATATTCTCGAACTTTGCCTTTCCCTTTTGATAAATCAACAACAGAGTGCACCTTTGTGGTTCCATTAAAAATAAAGTGCAACCCACAGATTATGACCCTGTGGAAATAATATTGAAGTAGATGTTTTTATAAGTTTAAAGTGGCCAAGGGATTTTCATCCAGCTGTAACAACAGTTAAAGCAAACAACATAATGTCTTTAATGTTGGCGCGTCTGATGGGTGTTTATTATTTTATTTACGGCCTCATCCAGATGTTTCTTACGTAAAACATCTGTATCTTCCTTAAGGGCGATGTCAGATATACATTAAAGCTGATCTATACTTTTATGTTGAATTTTAAGCTTTCAAAAAAGATTTTAAAAATGCCTCAGATTTAGATTTTTGTGCATTGGCTCAAGCAAAAGATTCATAATCTGATTCTGGTGTTTCCATGACACTGAACTCCAAGTGGAAATCCAAACATATTTAACCTCGCACCACCCACATGTATCCCCGCTCTGTTAATTAAAACAGTTCGTTATTTCCACGCATCAAACTGGCAAAGGTGCAACTGTTAAATGCCAGAATATTGTGAAATTATCAAAGCAGCATTGCTGTGATTGTTGGCTGTCAAGATCAGGGATCAACAGTCTGGATAAAGCTGCCCCCCCCCCCCCCCCCCCCCCCCCCCC
>BJFM01002221.1:31310-41713 GCA_016586285.1 Arothron firmamentum | reverse complement strand
TGGGAGGTGAGGGGGGCGTCAGGCAGAAGCAGAATTAGAGTGAATTCTAACTTTCTTGTTTCTGTCCTCGGGTTTCTGGTTGCAGTACTTTAACCAGCGGCTGATGGTCACCAACAGCAGCTCCAACAGCTCAGCAGGAGCCAGCAGCGACTACAACTACGACAGCTGGATGGTGCTGCTCTCCCAGCTGCCCCTGCTGCTCTTCACGCTGCTCAACTCACTCCTCTACCACCGGTGAGTCCGGCTGCTCCTCCAGGAGGCCTCAGGCTTCTGAGGAGGAGGAGGAGGAGGAGGAAGAGGAGGAGGAGGAGGAGGAGGGAGAGGAGGAGGGAGAGGAGGAGGAGGAGGGAGAGGAGGAGGAGGAGGGAGAGGAGGAGGGAGAGGAGGAGGGAGAGGAGGAGGAGGGGGAGGAGGAGGGGCAGGAGGAGGAGGGTGGTGGTGGTGATGGTGATGATGGTGATGGTGATGGTGGTGGTGATTCTTCAGGGTCCGGGAGCGTCTCCGTGTGACCTTCAGCCTGGTCGGGATCCTCCTCCTCTTCTCCCTCACAGCAGCTCTGGTCCAGGTCCCCATGCACCCGGACACCTTCTTCTCTGTCACCATGGCAACCATCTGGTTCATCAGCAGTGAGTTTTCGGTGCCCCAGAAGGCCCAAACACAACAGCCCCAAACTAACACGACAACAATGCATTACTGCCTCCGTGTGTGTGTGTTTGTGTGTGTGTGTGTGTGTGCAGCCTGCGGTGCCGTCCTGCAGGCCAGTCTCTTCGGTCTGGTGGGGCTGTTCCCGCCCCGCTACAGCACGCTGTTCATGAGCGGTCAGGGTCTCGCCGGGATCTTCGCTGCGGTGGCGATGCTCCTCTCCATCGTCAGTACGTGACACCGTAACCATGCCGACAGCAGGCGCAGGTATGGGAGTAATGCAGCCTAACTTGTGGGATGTGTTGTTTCCTGCGAAGGTAAGGCAGATGAGAGCGCGGCGGCGATGGGCTACTTCATCACGCCGTGCGTGGCCACGCTGGGAACGCTGCTCTGCTACCTGCTGCTGCCTCACCTGGTGAGGCCGCCCCCAGCTCACCTGGCTCACAAACATCGGCTCCACAGCGTGAGCGCCTCAGGGTTAGTCTCAGGTGTGAACGCTTGTGTCCCGTCTGCAGAAATTTGCCAGTTTTTACCTGAGCGGGCGTCAGCGTGACGGCGTGCAGTCGCAGGAGCTGCTCAGCAGCCACGGTGAGGCTACGCCTGTTAGCAACATGCTAACCGAAAGGCTTCAAATCAGCGTTCCGAAATTGTTCTAACGTTCCTGTTTCCACTCGTTTAAAAAAGACCTGAACAGCAAAAACCCGGAGGTCGCCGCCAAGGTCATCCACCGTGCGTCAGCCCAGGAGCGTCTGTCCGTCCTGGCCGTCTTCAGGAAGGTGAAACACCTGAAAATACACTGATTTTACCTGGATGAGGAGCAGGCGAGCCGGGTTTAGCTCATCTGGAATGGTTCTGCAGATCTGGCCGATGGCGCTGTGCCTGACCTGCGTGTTCGCCGTCACGCTGTCCGTGTTCCCCGTGATCACGGTCCGAGTTCGCACCGTCTACAAGGACGACGTCGCCTGGGGTGAGTGTGCTGGAGCCGCCACCGGGGGGCGCTCTCCCACCCTTCGGGCCTGTAATTGGGCGGTTTTGTTTTCCTCTCCTGCAGATAAAGTCTTCACCTGCGTTTGCTGCTTCATCGTCTTCAACGCCATGGACCTGGTCGGCCGCGGCTCCGTGTCCCTCGTCCAGTGGGTGAGTCGGCCGCCTGGGCTCAGCACTTCCTCTTCCTGTCGCTCACCTGGGGGTTGTCATGGCAGCCGCCCAGAGACAGCGCCGTGTTACCCGTGGCCGTGCTGTCTCGTCTGGTCTTCATCCCTCTGCTGATGCTCTGCAACGTGGAGAACTCCAGACTGACGGCCGTCTTCACCCACGACGGCGCCTTCGTGGCCATCATGGTGGCCTTCTCCTTCTCCAACGGTTACCTGGCAACCCTCTGCATGGCGTATGCTCCGCAGTGAGTGCCGCGATTTGATAGATTTGGGTCAGGGGAGGCGTCTGACCGCTGGCTCTGCTCACCAGGATGGTGCGAGGGAAGGACTGCGAGACCGCCGGTTCTCTCATGACCTTCTTCCTCATCCTGGGTCTGGCTGTGGGAGCGGCCTTCTCCTTCTTACTGGGAAGTCTGGTGTAGGACGCCGTGGACAGTGAGGGCTCTGGTGGGTCCGTCAGTCTGGCTGACGTTCTGCACGACAGAGCTTTCTCCACATCTCCAGCAGACCTGCTCTCCTCTAACGTGTGAAAGTTCCTGGTTTACAATAATCTGACTTTTAAAGGACTTTTCCAGCAGGTTTTGGTTTCCTCTTTTGCTCAGTGACCATTTTACTGCGAGAACATGAGAACATGAGAACATGTCGAGGTCTACACTGCCCCCTGGAGGCTTGCTGCAGTACTGCGGCCCCGCCGCGTGTTTGTGAGGGGCGTGGCCTGGTGTGCGAGGGGCGTGGTCTGCGTTATGAGGGGCGTGGCCCGGTTTGACGCTGTAAAGCAGCCGATCGGGCTTTTCTGGTTCTCCAGGTTCGGGTGTGGGGATGTGGCTGTTGCCAGAGGTCAGGACCGGCTGTCATCTGACTGTTAAATGTTCCATTTCCTGGCGGCGCCAGCGACCGCGTGCTCGAGTGCAGATGTGTGCAGATGTTCTGAAGTCATGAGCGCTTCCTCCTCCTCTGACCTCACCTCCTGCTTCCTCTCATTCTTCTGAACGCTGAACGGGAAATCTGATGTTTTCCAAAAGGGCCGGAGACCAAAGCCTTCTGGAGACACAGAACCGGATTTATGTGACTCAAAGTTGAGGCACAAAGTCAGCTCAGAACAAAAATAATCACAAACCAAAACCACCTCTGTCAGAAACCAGGTTTTCCTCCCTCAAACATCCTTTCCTGGAGTTGCTTCCAGGACCTGACAAGCGCGTGCGCGCGTGCTCGTGCTGGGCTGCAGCCTCACAATGAGCTCAGTTGTTCCTGAAACAGAAAAGGCGGCTGATTTTCGGTGCGTGTGCGTGTGCACGGGAGGAGGTGTTCAGTCGGGACCTGCAGCTCGCGCCTCTGCCGTCTGTTCGGGTCCAGGTCGACATGGCTGACGGCGCGCGGGCGCCGGGCAGGAAGGTGAGTTTGCACACCTGAGCGGCGCGTGAGCGCACCGGAAGTCCCTCGTTCCGACACACACCTCACACACGCGCGTACACACACTCTGCCCTGGATTTTGGGCCTGTTCCGCTTTAAAGAGTTACTTTTTTCTCGGGCAGCTGCGTAAGAATGATCGTAGTGAAGGAACTTCCTGTCAGGTTTAACAAAATAAAAGATTTTCCTTTTCGCAGCCGGTTTTGTGACGTCACATTAGAACTACATTGCATATACATTGCATACTACTGCATATATCCAAAACAAAGGAGCCGGTAACTGATCAAAGGGATCTGTAATCAGCGTGAGCGTCACGCGCCGGTCTGGACCCGTTCTCGTGTCGGCCACTAGAGGGCGCAGCACCCCACACACGCGTCACGACGGCGCTCGTGCTTTTATTTTGTAGGCAAAACGGAACTCCTCATTCCCTCACATGCTGGTCATGTGACCTCCCTGAGCGAGGCAGCAGGGAGGTCACATGCTGGTCATGTGACCTCCCTGCTGGCAGGTCATGAAGCAGCCAGACAACCATCATTTAAACTTGCCGCCTCAGACTGGAGGCTTCTTCTGTGATGGTGGAACAGTCGCGACTGGTCACACTGGTGGCACCGTCGGACCAGTAAAGCCATCACCCATCCTGGGCTTCTGACAGATGTTTGTAGTCCAGCTGCTGTGGGTCGGACCTGCTGAGTAATGTTCTGCCTCCCAGAAATGGGTCTTCCCACAGACGAGTGAGGAGAAGCAGCCTGGCGCTGGTCCGGCAGAGACCGACGCCGACAGAGGCCTGGTACTGAGCCCAAACACGCTTTTATTTCCTCACTTCCTGTCTGGAGGTTGACCTCTTCCTGTGCTCAGGTGGTTCCCTTCAGGGGTCACGTCCCCGGCGGGCTGCAGCCGGGGAAGAGGATCGTCATGTTCGGGGTGGTGGAGCCTCGTCCAGACAGGTGACCTCGCGTGCCCGACCTTCCTGGCCTCTGATTGGTCGCCTGACCGGTCCTCTGGCCTCCCTCAGGTTCTACGTCGCCCTCACCTGCGGGCGTGGAACCTCCAGGGAGCCTCCGCCCGACGTGGCGCTGGAGCTCTGCGTCCGTTTCCGGGATCGTCAGGTGCTCCGCCGGGCCTGCGTGTCTGGACTCTGGGGGGACGCCGAGCGAGACGTCCCCTTCTTCCCCTTCATCAGAGACCAGCCTTTCAAGGTAGGGCGGCGGCGCGGCGCCCCCGGTGGCCGGCTGCAGTGACGGCGTGTGACGGTGTGTGCAGATGGAGCTGTGCTGCGAGCGGAGCCGCTTCCGCGTGTTGGTGGACGGCGAGCAGCTCTGCCACTTCCAGCACCGGCTGACGTGTCTCGGCGCCGTGGACACCCTGTGGATCAAAGGCAGCGTGGCCGTCACCAAACTGGCCTGAGGCTGTGGTTGGACTGGTGTTCCTCATGCGTGAAAGGATCTCAGGAACCGAGGCTGCTGTCATTAAAAAGGCTTCACTTAGCGTTAATGTCAATGATGGACTCACTCACCTGAATGCAGATCACAGGCTGCTTTTCTTTGTTTTTTCTAAATAATCATGTATAACTCACTTTAATTAGTGCTTCCAGGTTTTTGTTTTGAGGTGTTGGTGTCATGTAGAAGTAAAAATCCACTTTAAGAGCCCATAATGGAAATTAAAGCTGTATTCTAATGTGCTTACTTCATCTATAAACATGCAGATTTAATGTAATATGATGTTCTCACAAGACCGCAAGGAAGAACTTGGATTTAACTTTTTCCCAGGTGCTCTGTTCTGGCTGGTTTTCAGCTCTGTTCTGGCTGGTTTTCGGTTCTGTTCTGGCTGGTTTTCGGCTCCTTTCTGGCTGGTTTTGAGCTCCTTTCTGGCTGGTTTTCGGCTCCTTTCTGGCTGGTTTTGAGCTCCTTTCTGGCTGGTTTTCGGTTCTGTTCTGGCTGGTTTTCGGCTCTGTTCTGGCTGGTTTTCGGTTCTGTTCTGGCTGGTTTTCGGCTCTGTTCTGGCTGGTTTTCGGCTCTGTTCTGGCTGGTTTTCAGCTCCTTTCTGGCTGGTTTTCGGTTCTGTTCTGGCTGGTTTTCGGTTCTGTTCTGGCTGGTTTTCAGCTCTGTTCTGGCTGGTTTTCGGCTCTGTTCTGGCTGGTTTTCAGCTCTGTTCTGGCTGGTTTTCGGCTCTGTTCTGGCTGGTTTTCGGCTCTGTTCTGGCTGGTTTTCGGTTCTGTTCTGGCTGGTTTTCAGTTCTGTTCAACCTGTTTAACAGAAAGTTTTGCAGAAGCGGCCGTCAGCCTGCTGCCACCGCGGTGCATGCTGGGAGATCTCAGACAGGCTAACAGCAGCAGCCGGCTGAGTCAACCTTTGGTTTGTGCCGTCCTGTACCACCAGCTGGACAGACCTGGTTCCGTGTAGAGAGCGCTTCGGTCTCTCAGCCAGTCATGGACCTCAGCGGACAACACTTCACGGTCAGTCGGACCGTTTGTGTCGGTTACTGAGGCAGCTGCTGTCAAAGCTGGATGGTGAGGGTAAGCTAAAGCTAAAGCTAATGCTAACCGAGCGATCGGTGCAGTTTCACTTATATTAGCTAGCTGCGCATTAAGCTAAAGTAGTTAACTTTTCACCTAAATTTGACGCGGCTAGTTTTAAGATTTTAATAGACTTAATGTGACATTTTAGCAAGCGAAGCATCACACTCGACAAACCAAGACATAAATCGCTCTTCGCAACATCGCTTTTGACATCTTTATTTTAAACTCGGGCTAGCAATGCTCAGCTGTCCACCCTTACACCCCATCTTAGATTTGTATCTGACGGCGTGTGGTGTTAATAATGCTATTTATTCTTGTTGTCATAGTAGATTAATCCCACCGTGGTTGCTTTATACTGTGCACGGAGCACCTGTTTACCTGTCAGGTAGCTGCCGAGCGCCCAACCGCCCGTTAGCATGCTAAGCTAGTCCAGCTTGAGCGTCGGATGGAAGGTGCGTTCCACCGAGCAAGGTTGGCCGAGGAGTTACTCTGACCTGTCAGTCAACCCCCCCCAAAGGTCAGCTGGTAACAAAGGTGAGGGTTTGGATTGTTGCTCAACGGGCCGGTAAAGCTGACGAATGCACCTTCAGCCGGGTTGGGAACAGCTGACTGAATGGTGCGTGCGTGGAGCATTCCCCCTGTGAGCAGGAGTCACTGGTGTCGGGTACTGGTCTTACTGGACCTGCCTTTGTATTCTGAGATAAGGTTGATGAGTAAACACTGAGCTCAGGCTGCAGGAATGCAAACAGGGCTTCCTCTCCCCTTCAGCTGCTTCGGAGCTGCAACTGTTGACTTTTCCAGCTGATGTTGATCCCTGAAGCCTCAGAGCTGCTGCCTGCGGGGGGCAAATGTGGCAGAAGGCAGTGATGGAGGCCGCCGCGCCCCCGGCTGCTTCCTGCTTTGTTGCTTCTGGTTGAGACTCCATTAGGGCCACTTCCTGTCCTCCTGTCGGGGGTCAATGAGTGCAGGAGGACGGCGCCGCTGTCTGTCCAGATAAACGTCCCGGACGTCTGCTTCTGGGGCCCTGATGGCGCTTGGCTGCTCTGCTCCTCGCAGGTGTAACCGGGCGGCTGCAGACGGACGCCATGGAGCCGGAGGTCATCCGCATCTACTCCTCGTCTCCGCCTCCGATGGACGACGGCACAGAGGAAGAGGACAGCGAGTTCGGAGACTTCGGCACCTTCTCCGCCGTGGCGGCCAGCATCAGCTTCACGGAGCTGGACACGCCCACGACCTTCAACCAGACACAGGCGCTCAACGCCACCTCCCCCCCGGAGCTGCTCGCCGGCCGCGGCGTGCTGGCGTTCGGCCGCGGCGGGCGCCACGGCGAGGCGCTCAAGGCTAACGGAGTGGCGGGTCACCGTGGCGATGTCCCCTCAGACAGGACTGAGTCCAAAGGCGTCCTCGCGGGCTCCCCGGGTCATCCGGAGAGCGAGGCTGGGCGAGGCCCGGAGGTGCTGACCAATGGGTTTGTGAGCCCCTCCCTGCAGGACTCTGGCCACGCCCGCTGTGCGGGGACGTCTGCGGAGGACCCCGAGGACGACTTTGCTGACTTTGCTTCTTTTTCCGACGCCGAAGGAGGCGTGGCCCGTCCGGAGGCGGAGGACGCGCTCAGGGACCCAAACAGAACCAGAACCCCGGAGTCTGAGTCCGGACCCGCTCCTGCTGAGGCCCCGGACCCGGGCCCGGGGCCCCACCAGCGCACGGACGCAGCGTGCACGAACAGACCCGCCACCCTGAACGGGCTGGACGCCGCTGACGGCGCCAGCGAGGCGGAGCGCAGCCAGAACCAGCCGGCAGACGGGGAGACGGAGCGGGTCCAGGGGAAGAGCTCCGACACCGAGACGGAGACGGAGACGTCCCTGGGCCGCCCGCTGTCCACCGACGCTCTGGAGGAGTACGGCGACACCAGCACCCCGGGCTCCGTCCCGTCCCCCCCCCTCCAGGGGGAGACCGCCACGCCTGCAGACCACAGCCAGCTGGCCGAAGACGGCGAGGACGACGAGGACGACGAAGACTTCGGGGACTTTGGGGACGCCGCTCCGGGTTTTCCCGAGTTTGAGCAGGAAGCCGAGCAGGACCGGGGCAGGTCGCATAGCTCCGCCCCCTCGCAGCAGCGCCCAGAGGACGGGGACGAGGACTTCGGGGACTTTGACTCCCCCCGCGAGCGCCAGGACGGGCCGTCGGCAGAGCTCCCCGTCAGCGACAGCTTCGGCAACTTCAGCTCGGCCGCCGACGCTCAGGAGGCCGACGCCGGCTGGAGCGCCTTTGGGGAGGCGGAGCAACCGGAGGGGGCGGAGTCGTGGGCGGCGTTCAGCACCGAGCCCAGCACCTGTGCTCCACCTGAGGGCGGAGAGGAGGAGGAGGTGGAGGAGGAGGAGGAGGAGGAGGAAGAGGAGGTGGAGGAGCGGGCGGCGGCGCCAGGAGAGAGCAGCAGCACCACGGTAAGCTGGGGCGCTGTGGTCAGACTGGTCAGACTGGGAGGAGCCTGACTGATTGCTGGTGTGTGCAGACCCGGTTCTCCACCCGCCTGCAGAA
The DNA here is from genome assembly GCA_016586285.1 of Arothron firmamentum. NCBI lineage: Eukaryota > Metazoa > Chordata > Actinopteri > Tetraodontiformes > Tetraodontidae > Arothron > Arothron firmamentum. The sequence goes on along the minus strand of BJFM01002221.1, from coordinate 33,457 downwards.
GCTGTTCCTCAGCAGCTTCCCTCAGACCGCCGTCCCCGGCCTGGACCAGGACGTGCCGTCCCTGCGCAGCCTGCTGGGACCTGCAGGGGGCGGAGACCAGCCCGGGGGGGAGGGGTCACTATGCAACAGGTGGGTCAGCCGACCTGGCGTCGGCGCCGGTCCCGGCTGGGTCCGGGTCCCCGTTGAAGCCTGGTGTCTTCGCAGGTCCGTGTGGACGCGGCTTCAGGACATCCACGAGGCGTTTGGGCTCAGACACCAGTGGGGGGGCTCCCACTGCAACAAGGTGCTGCTGTCCTGCCTGGGAATCGACACCCGCAACATCGTAAGTCCCGGATCCGCCCAGGACTCCGGTCCTGCTGGGCCCGCTGCTAACCCCAGACAATGTCCCCCCGCAGCTGTTCACCGGACAGAAGAAGCAGCCCGTCATCGTGCCCATGTACGCCGCCAGCCTGGTGAGTGGCCCCTACCGGACCTGCTCCCAGGGGGAGCCTGACCTCTGACCTCTGACCCCTGACCCCGCTCTGCTTCCAGGGGATGCTGGAGCCGACCAAAGAGCCCCTGAAGCCCATGTCCGCCGCGGAGATGATCGCCTCCATCGCTCAGACGCCTCCGGTGGCGGCAGAGAGCGCCGACTCAGTCCAGGTGTGTGAGTGTGTGTGTGTGTGTGTGTGTGTGTGTGAGAGTGGCAGCATCGCTCCACCTGTTGATGCTGTCTGCCCTTCCTCCAGCAGGAGGCGCTCCCCCCCATCCAGTTTGACTGGAGCAGCAGTGGCCTTACCAACCCTCTGGACGGTGAGTCGGCCCCGCCCCCTCACCTGCTGCCTTCCTGTCCTGGCTTTAGTCTTTCCTGTTGATAAACGTGTGAAGTCACCAGGACTCCGCCGTCTGTCCATCCGTCCGTCCGTCCGTCCGTCCTTCTCTGTTATTAACAAGTTCTTCAATAAAGGGAAAATCCACAGGAGCCACCTGAGATTAGAGATTAGATCAAAGCATCAAAGACGACTGTCCGTCAGGGCAGAAGTCCAGAGGCTCCGGTGGATTTTTGCTGCTGTTGTTCTCACGTGTCCGACTCTTTGATGAGTGCACGTCTCTGCTCTCTCACTCTGTGTGTGTCGACCTCGGCCGCCCTGACTGCAGCGAGCGGAGGCTCGTCTCTCTTAAACCTGGACTTTTTTGGTCCTGTGGAGGATTCAGGTTCTGCCAGCTCAGCCTCCATGCCAGGTCAGCACCTCCTCATTCTCCCACTCAGCTCCTCTGTAACCTCCATCCAACACCAGCAGCTTCACTCTCTCTTCTTTTCTCTTTGAGGAATCAAACCTTCAGCTCATTCCAGCTGTTAAAGCTGCAGCTGCCGATGGCAGCCACACGGGGGCGGTGTTTCTCGCCTTTAAAAGTCAATCGGCTCAAAAATATGGATTTATAAATAAATATGGATTTATGAGCTGATTTTCATGTTTTAAAAAAACATAAAAATCACTGGAAAAAAAATATTTTCATGTTTGAAAATCTCACGGTTTGAGAGCTGACAGCGGTCCAAACTTCATTTGGACTCCACAATAAAAGCCTGCCTGTCTCCTGTCCCGGTCAGGAGTTGACCCGGAGCTGTACGAGCTGACCACGGCCAAGCTGGACCTCGCCAGCTCCAGCAGCCGCGTGGTGGACGCCTTCGCCCGGCTCATGTCCACCATGGAGAAGACCAGCACCTCCACCAGGTCAGGAGGGGAAGTGCACGCGCCGGCAGTCCCGTTCACGCTCCTCCTGGTTTAGATGCGTGAATAAACCACGATCTATCCAGATAAAAGAATTAAAATGTTTATTTTTTACCGTTTCTGCTGATTTCTGTTATCCTCATTTGATCACGCCTGACGTGCTTTTGTCACTTCCTGTCTGGACAGGAAACCCAGGAAGGAGGAAAACCTGAGCGAAGAGGCGGCCAAAGTGATCGCCGGGCTGCCCGACCTGTCCTTCATGCAGGCCAAAGTGTTGATGTTTCCTGCCACGCTGACGCCGCTGGACTCCCAGAGCACGCCAGACTGAGGCCCCGCCCCCTGCACACGCCCCCTGACGTCACTCTTGGCCCCGCCCAGCTCGGAAGATTTTACCAAGCTTATTTCTTTTATTTCGTTCTTCAGTTCTTCACTTCTGTC